>DVQP01000312.1:0-25379 GCA_018231745.1 Danaus eresimus
GTTTAATGCTTAGTCAATCTATTAAAAAATTTATTTTATTTTACGTTATAAGACCCAGTTTCACCAATCAATGTTAAATAAATAACAGCTAGTTAAGGCGTTTGATGGTCTGTTAAATATATCGAGCGTCCTATTACGCATTTATGTCTGTTTTAATGCCTTAACAAGGCATTAATATTAATTACTGCTCTAGAGATTAGCCAAATGGCTAACGAACTGTTAATCTATTGTATTGTCAAAATTAAAATATCCAATCGCATCTCTGATCTTTTGTTACCATAGTAACGGCATCTTTTGTTAGTTTCAACTATTTCCTTGTATTTATTAATAATAAAGTAATCCTATACAAGTTCTACATCAATAGGCCAACTTTAACATATTTATGTGTCAATGATTAAAGATTATTAAAAGTGTATTAATAGGTTGTATCAAATGTTAGGCACATTAAAAGGTAAAAGGAATATATAACATGGCTAACTCCGGGTCATGTGAATCAATCATTTATACTAAATAGTGAGCGTTACACGCGAATTATCTGCATTAGACATGTTAATCCACTCATTTTAACTGTAATTTTATTCCGTATTTATCGGTGCATTCATTACTGGTGACCGCAAATCGGGCGCCCAAAAAGCTCCGTATTTTCCCTTGCCTATACATAGGGTTGATACTTAGTAATAACTCAAGAAACTTTCTGCGGTATTTTACACATGTATAACAAAACACAATCCAGCAACTTATTTATAGGTCTGATATAAATAACAGAAAAATTCTTTATTTACACTTATGAAATCATAAAACTATGTCCGATTATTGAATACTATGTACAAATTCTATATTTCGATCACGATAAAGATTTAAACGCCTTTCGTTAGACATCATCATGCATATCATATAACAATGTTTACAACCTGAATATATAAATAAAACAAAAAGGTTATTGGACTATAAAAAGTGTGAATGTAAAAGAATTTTTGAATGATCGTACATATTCTGTTAGATGTTTTGGGTCATCGTCAACCCTGAAGCACGCGAAGGTTGGGGATGTGCAACACACGTGATGGACACATTCAACAATATTTAACATACATCAAGCTATTTTGAATTTGTTACAGGCCTGCCTAAATACTGGTATTGTTGATTTAATGCACATTAAATTCCGGTTAGCTACGATACACAGCTGTGTGGAAACCCTTATGCCAAAAGCATTGGCTTATTATGACATAAAAATGTTGTACCTTAAATATATAGGTGATTGTTGTTAATGGATTCGGCTCTGCGTTATGGACGAAGTACAGATATTTTAAAGTGGCTGTATATACCTTTTGGTCATTTGAATTGCGATGTTAAATGTTCCAGCTTGTTGCTTGCTATCTGTTTGATCACAATAAGACTTTACTTACCTTAGCCGGACTAGCCTGATATAGGGCTGATCGACATATCTGCATTATACAAACAAATCCCACAAATCCCAAACAAATCTCATATCTTGGTAAAATTAAAGTTTTCTAAAATAAATAAACTTGAACCTGACATTATTTTAATAACTTTGTATCAATTACATTATTACTTTATATCTATTTTTGTTTTAGGTAAGAGCTTTTCATTGACAATAACGGTGTCGACGTCACCACCACAGGTAGCGACCTACCTGAAGGCTATCAAAGTCACCGTGGACGGACCGAGGGAGCCACGGTCCAAAACTAGTAAGTAATATAATCAATTTATCTTCATATTTGTGATCACAGCAAGCAATGGAAGTAGGACTTTTAAAAGGTCTTAAACGTTCGATTTAGATTATGATTCTAGTGGCTCTTTTAACTTGAGTTGGTAGACAGAAGTGAAAAGTCATTTTCTAACATTAATGCTGACCTAGAGTATGCGCAAAATTACTTCGTAATCCTTTGAACTGAGGCATGAATAACAAAAAGACAGAGATTTATTCTTACATCGTCAGTGAATATATATTGTACATATATACTATGGACGGACCACATTGAACGCATGTTTTATTACGCTTAGTCCTACAACATAAACAATATTTGTTGCAATTTGTAACCATATACAAAATAAAAGCGCACCACCAAACTAAACAGCAAAACAAAATATTAAATATTGACATACTTGAAATGAATTTAATTTAAAAGTAAATTAAACACAAATTGATTGGGCATGTCGTTTCGCCGGTAGCAAAATATGTCATTATTCGTTGCTATGTTACAAAAACCGCACGAGAGACGTAAACAATTAAAATATATCAGTACTTCTATTATCGTAAATAATTTTCATATGCGATACTCTGCGGTTGTACTATCTGCTGGCAGATAACAGTTTTCTTCCCACGGGATTCCATGTGTCAACTGGTCACTCGGCGAAGGACGTTAGGGAATAATAATATTTCTATTTTTTTTTAGAATTCCGTATCAAAATGTTGAGATTTGCCCGTCCATCTGTCGCTAGGTTGCATCTTATGAACACTGAGAGTTAGACATTAAATTTTAACAGATTATATATGTATTGCTGTAATAGCAACAGATGATAAAATACAGAAAAAAAAGATATTATTTATCTAGTTCTATTGCACCATATATGATTTTTTTAGTTGCTGCACATTAATTTTCCTACGCGAGTCCAGTCCAGTCTCAGCTTTTGACCATTTTATACATGTTCTCATACTTTTGGAGTTATTTTCTGATTTTAGCAACATTGTTCAATACTCATGGCTGTGTATGGTTAATTACTTACATTACAGTTGAGTTCAAAATGTGTCCGCGAACGTATTTCCATGTATTAATGAAAAGGAAACCGCACAATTTATTTGTACCTATTTAAAAGCACATTATTAAATAGTACAATTTTATACATGTTTCACGTTTGGTACACCGAAGATGAGAGAAGTGTACATACACAGATGTGGTGATATTTCAAATTTATATTGAAATAACAGTATTTTTGTAAACAAAAATTTTTTCTAATGCTATATGTTTTTAAATAGAAAAATAATTTTAATTCTTCCCTACGATGATCCAAAAGTAAATATCAGAAGTATAGCAAAAGCTTGGTATATATAATTTTTGTTTGACCGCGACCAAGTTTGACCACTTTATTAAAATTTTATGACAAATTAAATGTTTGTTTCCCCAAAACTATCCAATATATTAATAGTTATGTATTTACACTATAAAATGCATCTTAGATGCTTGTTTTCTACAATTCTTTATCCTACTTCATCTAAAATCTATAGAATAAAGGATGTTTTTAAAAATCTTGTTTGCGGCCTATTAATCTTATTGTGTTCTGTTTATTTTTGTATTTTATTTTTAACTCAGATTTTATACTAATAGTAAGATCCTGCTTAATCCAGGGCAGGAAGAAATTAATTCTAATTTTAATACTTCATAACAAACTGAGCCGGTTTCTGTGCTTACACATATATTTAATTACAAAATTAAAATAATACAACAATGATCAAAATGAAAGAATTTATTGAATAATTTATCAATTAGCCTATGTTTGGCCGTACCTACTGGCCAATTGGCCACCCACAATCGGTAAAAGTCTATAAGTACGCATAGAAAAAAAGGTTTATTACGAATTTCATTAAAAAAAAATCTATATAATAATACCTGCCTTCCGCCACCAGTCACGCGAAACTAAGAACTTGCCTCAAAGGAGCCAGAGCTATCGAAATTGGCTGAAACGTTACGCCATATGGCCTCAGACAGACAATAGTGGAATTATACATATAATAAGTCCAACTCACGCACGCAACACAACTGCTACCAGTACCTTTGTACCGACGACCGACTCCCAACTTCAGATGTATTTAATTAAGCATACATACAAGTGGTTATACCTTAAGCTACAATATACGATCCTTGACTCTCTGTCTGAGATCCTGTAAGGAATCACCTTGCAACGCTCCTGCTAACCGTGTTACTAAATTAAATTATATGACATTAATATAAAATTATACAAAAAAATATATATTTAGAATACATAAACAAAAGAAAACCAATCCATAGTAACAATTCTTTTTTTATAGGAAATTGTGTGGTAATTAGACAAAAATTTTAATTTTCGTTCTTAGGTTGAATACAGCAAAAAGGCATGTTTAATATGATAATGAGAGCGCCTTACAACACCTGCTTATGAAATATTTGCCACAAATCTAACTACAGTTTTATAATTTTTCAAAAAAAAATCAACAAGATTCCCATACATTACATTATAATATATTTCATACTAATTACCACATCAATCCACTATTCAAATACAACATAGCAAATACTGAATTAACATAATAAAAACACAAGCTGGAAATGTTAGCTGGGACAGAATAAAACAAAATTCACCCCTTTCAATAATACTCGCTGTGACGTCACACGTACACCTCCAACAAAATCCTGCTTACAGTACAGATATCCGAAAAACAAAGAGTTCACAACAAAAGAGGTACTTAGCGTAAGCCTCAAAACTCTGCTGGACAAGAAAGGAAGATCCGAGCACAAGGGACTTAAAAGTTTGAGTTAATAGACTTAATTTGCAGGACCCGTAAGCGGCTTCGTAGGGTCACTTTAATTGTGTTGTTCTTGCCTATGTATCGATTATCGAGTATCGATAACGTGGAATTCAGGTCCATAACAATTAAATCTTATCGAAACTTTTAGAAAATTTCTATATATAACCTACATGGTTAATAAATTTACAAATAAAATGTTTGCTAAATTCACTAATTGGTAATCAAAATTAATTAAATGGATGTTAAAAAAAATCGACATTAAACGCACAACACTCATATAATAATAATCAACGGCCGCCTTTGTTAGCTTCGATTTCATAATATAATTGCGGTGTCGATTATGTTCTGGTGCATTGTGTAAACTCATAAACTAATTATGTGCATTTTTTTTAGTCACCTACAGTTTCGATAATTGCGTCGGTGCGTCTAAAAGAGGCGGACGATTTCGGCCTTCGGTCTGTCATTTTTGGTGCAAAAAAAAACATAATCTTTTGTTACTAATAAGATGACTGACACATGGCTATTTATTTCGAACGCAGGAAATGCAATTTTTAATATTTCCTTTCTTCACATCGGAAGTTGTGTTTGTTAGTGCACTTTTAAAAATGAATCTATAATTGAAACTGCAAACTAATTTATGATTTACCTATTCGGATATGCATATTTACTAATAACCGTTAACGATATAGTCCAAATATTTAATTTAATAAAAGATTTTTCGTTACAGAAATGCTATTATTATTCTCTTAACAGCGTATATAATAAGTAATGAAACTTATTATTTTTATAATAAAATACAATGTAGTAAAAAAATCTAGAATAAAAAATCTTTCAAAGAGTTAATTTCTCGATTCTCTTTTAACAGAAAACATTTAATATACATCATAAATAAGATTCTGACTCCGGATGACGTGTAACATTACTCTGTCCGTCAGGTACAAACACTTCACCTCATCCGATTCGGTCGCTGTCCTTCCAGCGTTCATTCATTCCAAGCTCCAGCATGGCCATGAGAGACGTGGAATTCAAGTCCTCAACCAGAAGTCTGCGGTCATTGTCACACGAGGAAAGAGAATATAAGACTAACGCCAATCTACCGATAGAAGGTAATGTTATTATATACATATATAACTGACGAAAAGAGTTATCATGAAATAATTTTTGTTTTTAATGATGACATACAAATTTCTGTATTATTTAAGCTTAAATGCATTATATGAAATATCACAGTACATTCTTCCAATGTCACTTAGAATGAAAACATTATTATGTTATATTTTTTAATCACAAGTCACGTTACTGATAGCTACGGCTCAGTGAAACTAATTTAAAACATAATTATTTTCTAAATAAGAACTTGAATGTCCTGAGCCTCTAAACTTATTAACATTTTGCTTATTTCATCTCACAATCAGAACCCTAACAGTCTGCCTTATTTACGGAGCTACGAGTCTTAGAATCTCACAGACAGACCCAATAATAAAATACGGAATATATATATTTTTAAATTTCCTTAATAATTAAGATCCCTTTATTATCATAATTTTTTTACATAACTTAAATAATTTCAAGCATAAATAAAAATATTCATTTTTTTCTACTTAGTGTATAATAAAACATAGTTATATAAAATACGAAAATCATTATGATAGTCTTAATATAATTTTATTCTAAATATCCGTCCTCTCTATACATTATAAGTGACAGGATGTTTAAAAAGCAATCGCAACAGCTTTCATCAGCACTCGGCAATCTGCGCGCGCGCCTTAATAGCTTACATTACACGGCATCATGTCAACTTCGTTATTTGATTAACTCGTTTGTATTGAAACATTTACATTATAATAAAATAATTAGTCAATTATTATACGATAAACTTTATTATTTTACATATAAGGATGAAAAATACATAAAGTTTTTGTCATAGTAATTATATATCCAAATTGAACCATTACGTACCAACTTAAAGAATCTATAAATCAAATGTCAAATTTGACAGCTGCATGTTGCCCTCAATATTGTAGTTCAAAAGAAACAAATCTTAAATAACAAAAGCGTTTCGTGTATTTCATATCAATTACATCTAAAATCTTATATGTAACCAATAGTTTGGATAAATTTTAACTGCATTTTTTTATCAGTCATATTATGTTATTTAGATAACTTAGTTTTTCTGTTTCACCAATTACATAAGCTTCGGACGTTACAAGCAATTTATTATTAGTTGGATCGAAAATATTATATATATATTTTATATAGTTAGTACTAATTAAACAAAATTAAAAGATTGAAAGAACCTTCATATATATTTTTTAATATAATATTTAAATATATATATATAATCCGTAAAGATACGTAATTTATTTATAAGCGACTAACTAATAAGTTACATATAAAAACGTCTCCTTCAATCACATGGTTATGTCCATCTAAATTGGCCCCACGTTGGAACAGTAGTCGGTACAACATTTCGATCTGTACGTGCATATTATATGATGATATCGGGGCGAACGGAACGGGTCAATTATACGACTTGATGGAACACCTTGCCCGTTCCGATTTACGACCCGGCAAACAATTGTTACCGTAAAATAATAACAAATAGATAGCTCGGGTCTGAATTCAATCTGGTCGTAATGTGCAAGCGGGACGTAACACTAATTTACCAAGCATTCTTGAAATATGATTAGAAATTAATTTGTCTTTCAGAACTATAATTTTGTTTATATTTTTAAACAACCTATAATTGAAAGTAAAGCAATTTTTAAATATCTACCAAATAATCTCATAATTGTCATAGACGAGTTAATTTAAATAGAAAAAAATGTATTCTGTCACTGTCATTTTTTTTTTGATCCAACGTGTAATAAAAATAGAGCAACATTTAAATAACGATCTCATAATGTTGGTTCCATAGACAAAGTCAACGTCCTCCGGATGGGCAATGAGAGAGAATAATAACAATAACTTCAAATGCGATCTGAAGAAAAAACAGATGCCGACACAATGTCATTATGGCAGCGTAACATCGAACATAGAACTGTTAAACTGCTAGAAGTGAACATATTTAATAACCAGCCAGCTCTAATGTTTCCTTAGTACTATGACATATTACGACATCAACATTTCCGTTATATCTAGTCATAAAGTGTAGTATTAAATGATTTTACTTCAATATACATTTAATGTTTAGTTAATTTAGTTTTCAAAAACGAAAAGCCCACCCCATTACTCTAAACTCTATACAATTTTTTTTCGAATGTATTATTAATTTAAATTAAATCAAAAACACGATAGTACGTGTCGGAAGGAGAGTGTTGAAAGTAAGAAAGTCATTTTTATAAACGTCTGAATTGTTGAACGTAATATTACATCGCACCTCATTTCCGGTCGAATATCATCGGTTTGATTGATCAATTTCGACGTTCTGTATCACGGGTGCCGTGATTGGCTACCGGGCGATTGTTACGTTTAAAGATATCTTACATTTCACATTACAATAACCTACAGATAAAGCTTCGTCCTACGTAGTCACAATCGAGCGAGCTTTGTATAACAAAATATTAAATAATCCGTTGAGAACGGTGGCGTCGCGTATTACTGCGGTTACACTTACTCAAATAAAGTCAATCTTGGTGCGGGCGAGGGTCCGTGTGAAAATTTGATAACCTATCTATAGATCGATGAGGCTGTAGGAATCGTGGGGTAATATCTGTGGTTTCAATCTGTGTGCTACTGTTTTGTGTTATTGCCACGTATTACCCGCAGCATCGCACGCGCTCTCAGCATTCTGCACTGCGATTACTCGGCTGTAGGACATATAGGGTATTTCCTTATTGTCCTTTCATACATATCGTACATTGATTTATAAAAGCAACACCATGTTAAAAAACACAGACAAGTAATTATAAGATAATATATTTATGTCTTAATATAACATACACACAATAAATCTCTTTAAGGTATTGTTGAAAAACTATCGTGCTGATTGATTTTTTTCCTTTCTCTAACTAAAATAAGTAAATAGTACAATCAGTACACACGTCCACCGAAACAAAAGAATTTGAAATACTTTTACTTTTAATTTGAAAGTTTTTCAATTAAATGAATTATTATGCGTTCATGTATTAAACATGAAATTTTAAGAGTTCAGGTAGACTATGATAACTCACACTGATAATAATCTTAACTTAACTAACTTAATCCTTTAACGGACCCCATACGTTTCCTTTTTAATTGACACTCACAGCTCGTCTCAACTTAAACAGTAGGTACCTACTATCTCGCCACAAACCACATCTCCGAGATACTTTCGATAACCGGATACATAGACTTTATAACTGGTAAAGATCATTATAACATGTACAATATAAAATACAGATTGAAATCTTTTTTACCGTAATATGTATTGACTTCTCACAATGTCACAGTACACATATGTTTTCGTAACAATACGAAAACAAAGAGCTTGCTAGATATATAAAAATAGTTCTATTTCTATTTAGGATCCAACTTAATACGTCTGGCGGTGTTGTCTTTATTATTCAGTTTATTTTCCGTTTCCACCCTCGTTAACGATCAACCACTATTTTCCGCAGCCATCTTTACGCATTTGCAATAAATTCGTAAATGCGCGGTCAAATGAGCCAACCACAGACTTAGCAGATTTACATTCTTATTTTAAACCGGTCTAGGACGAATTTAGAATTCAAGTATTGGTTTATATTTACTGCGGTAATTGGCATAGGCATAAGTTTTTGTGTCTCGTTTATAAAATTACTATAATTACCTTCAATCACATTAAAATGTAGATTTAATTTAAATAAAAAAGAACTAACATTTACATCTCACGCCCGTGATCACTTCACTCATTTTGTTGCAGAGGAACCGAAATGTCGAGACTATGTAGTTATAAACAAATAAAAATCGCTTATAATATCTGAAAACTTCATTTTTTTTTTAAATTAAATGAATACACGCAAAAATTTTAGACATCATTATGTATATTTAATGTATTTTATAAACTATATATAATGAATTTTTGGATTAGCATTTTTTATAATGGCAACAATTCCTAATCAGCCCCTAACACCGCTTTATGGAGGTTTTAAACCAGTTAGAACTTAATGTTAATTAATATTTATATATTATGAAGAAAAGCATCTCAATGTATCCTATGCGCCAGCATTCTAACCAGTGTTAGGCGGCAAGGAACTCGGTCTGCGGTTGATGGCTAACAAAACACATAACGACTATTTAACCGTGTTTATAGTCAACGGTAATAAAAACATATTCCAAATTCAAAAATTTCAAAATACCTTCTCTTGTTTAGTCTGCAAATGTAAGGCAAATGTCATCAATGTACAGCCAATATGATTATCGATATAAAATATCTCAATTGGATAAGTTAAACACATCTTGGTCAGGTGGTTCGATGGTGATGTCTCGAATTTGCGGTCACCGGCAGGATACGGTCGTACAGTAATGAGCAACACATAACGAAACCTTACAAATAATTCAACCCACGAAAAAAAGCACACCGAATCACGTACAATCCTTCAGAGGAAAAAGCATATCGGATAGCACCGTATACCCTTTACTCTTCCAACGCTTGAAGTGCGAGAGGGATGCAAATTACATAATCATGATATTATCTGATACAATTTGAGGTGTGCATACAAAACAATCAATTATTGGTACACGGCCACGGTTGCCTTCTGTCGGTTGATAAAAAATATTGTTTGAATTATCTATACATTTTAAAACCGATAAGAAAAGTTTTCATATAATGATGAGGAAAAAAATATGTAAATTGTTTACACAATTACATATCAAAAACATCAAAGTTGAAGCCACAGTAAATATTTAATATAAATTTATTAATTATTTCACCTCATTTAGTTTAAATAATTTTCGTTCGAAATGACAACACTAATGTCGATTTTTTTTTTTATTTAATTTGTTTCGTTTTGTTTTGAATTCTTTAAACAATATATTTTTAATAACAATAATATGTCGTTTGTGATATAAAACTGATATAATTGACAAATTATTCGCTACAAATAAGACATTCGAGGTTTATTTCTAAATAGGTGCCCACTGCCCTGGTGCTCTGACGCGACACTAATTTGATTATCTCTGTGAAAGAGCACGACCGTTGATCTGAACAGAAATGTCGATGAGTGGCTCGTCCACAACGCCGTGCTCGTAATTTTACAATGGACTTCCAATACTTTGTCTCCGAAATCTGTTTGTATCTATAAAGACGAAACCATATACTTACCAAACCTACCAACCATAACTCAATGAGATCTACGCGAGTATTCATTTAAATGAAACCAATATTATACCGGATTACGTAATATTATTAAAACTACATACTGCCTAGGAAGATAACAAACGTTATAAAAACATGACTTTCGTTTGGATAATAAATGAACATAAGCTATTTAAGAAATACTTGTGTTATATATATATATAAATTTAAATCGCATTGCGAATGAGCGATGTAAGAATAATATGAGGATATCGCGTATCTTGTAATCAGTAGGTATGTCCGAGATGTGATAGGCGAAGCTGGCCCGCGGATCACGTGTACACCATATAATATTACACGCCCCGCCGGCTGTAACAACGCCAGCAGATCGGTATACGTTGACTGAAACTATACCTTCGTTGTGTCCACGAATACAGCGATATATAATCAAATATCTCTTAAATGTAATATTGTCTCAAACGTTTATGGCAATTTTATATTTTCGGATTTACTACGCGATTTTTTATTTAAATGACTCACAAAAATCTTAGATCTCTATTGCATATATAGATAGAAACCAAAGATTTGTTACAAAATGTACTCTTTATATCATTAGGTCAATTCGCTAATGTAAAACAAAAGAAGTTTAAATAAAACTAATATATTTTCGGATTTACTACGCGATTTTTTATTACTTTAATACTACATAATCCCGACGTTTCGGTTACTTTCCAGCAATCGTGATCACGGGCCGACTAGATGTGATTATGTACTCGCGAAGATCTTAGATATCATTATGATTAGAAGTTTAAATGTTTAAACAAAACACAATTGTTATTAAAACATCTGCCAGCTTTAAGTAAATAAAAATATGAGTTCTTTAAAACATATTAATATCGAAATTTATAAATTGTTACTGTTTGGAATGTTCTTAACATTATTTATATTGTATATTATGTAACTTAGAAAACGATTGCTTAATTGTCAAACATCTGAAAAGGGATCTGTCAGATCTACAAGATAAAAATCCCGCTTGTATCTCTGAATTGTTAGTACTTATTATATTCATTACGATAAATACTTCTAGAATGTTAAAACAATTATTAGTTTGAAATCGCTAGTTGCATGGCCTGATAGAAATCCCCGGTTAACTCGCAATGCAAGTATGTTAAGTATCACTACTCAAGCGTCTAATATAAAAGCTTACTGTTGACAGACATTAGGGAAATATTTTATTGTTCTAACAAGATATTAAAGAAGAAAAGAATAGATAAGATTTAGTGTAAGGAACTTGCTGATATATTTGATAATTAGGTAAAGTTGTTGTCATAGTAATCGTCTTTTAAAAAACAGTATGTGTAGATCTTAAGTATTGTTACATTCCAAAAAAATGTAAAACCTGTTGAAGTAACATTATATATACATATATAATTAAATATTTTACGAAATAATCTCTAAGGGAACTTATATCTTATATTAATGTGTCATAAAAATGTTTATCCTAAATCATAATGCATTAACGATATGATTGAAGGATTAAAAACAAAAGCCGAAGCCTGAATCCGTGCACAGGATGTATCGAATTACATCAACTTACGATGTAAATGATCAGTAACAAAAACACAAAACAACCAACATCTCCGAGCTTGAGGGGTGAGAATATTCTTATAGGATGTTATAAAGCTTCGGGGAAGTATGCGGGGTTAGTAACATAGCCTTTTTTTGTCATATCAGTGTCAAACTTGATTTCATACAAGTCTGTGTTGCCATAAAACAGATCGTTTTAATAATATTAATTTCTTCATTTAATATTTCTCATGACTTAATGAAGATTATAAAATTTAAAAAAAAAACTACACTTTTCGAATAGGCTTTAAAGAAAACGTCATGAGATTCTCCTAAACGATTTATATATTTTTCTCCTCATCTTTTTCTGTAATAAATTATATAAATAGGATTTAGAAACATAGGTACAAATTAATGTTCGATTCTTGATCAAGTGTATGACTGCTTTGCTTAAAATTATGTACAATGCCTTAGGTTAAAGTACTGATGTAAGAAATTGATCAGTTAAACGAAAATATGAAACATACCAGTATTGTTTTGTGATTGGTTATACAGGAAGAGAGCTATTTAAACATCCGACTGTGTATTTTTGTTTTGTTATATATAGTGCATATCTTAACAATGCTCTAGTCATCTATTTCATACAATTGCTAAAACTAGTTTCGGTTTCACAGATTATGACTACATAAATAATAAATATGGCACAGAATGCAAAAGAACTGACAAGAGAAGTCTTATATGGTAGCAAAATATTTAAAAAAGTGTACAATCTATGTTTTTACATGTCTATATTAAAGCAACTTCACCTTGAACACTTCGCTGATGTTGTTATAGAGTCAATAATGGTTATTTACCACAAAGTTTGCATGAAATGTATGTAACAAGAACGCTGTGATCAAAGGCACCTAATTACCACCACCCTAATCAACGGCCCTGATTGCTTGACGTATTTGCATACGCGGCGCCGGTGACAACTTCAACTATTGTCACAACTCAAGTTAAATGCTTAACATCCTTACATAACGGAGATGCAGCTTGTGAGAGCTCGCTATTTATCGTCGAATCTGATTTAATTTTAAAAATTCGATGATAAATCTTGCATTTCCAATGTAGAGATCGAAATTTTTTATACAAAAACAGAATTTAAACTTTCGAGCTTAGTTATTCGAATGCTATGAAATTCTACATAGCATTGTTCACTAACAATTTCATTTAATCGTTTTCATTCAGTGCAATTTCGTTAAACAGCTCAGTGCTATGTTTTGACAGCTCGCCACGTTGGGGGTGTTAATGTGACATTACCTACCGGGGTGGGGGGCGGGAGGGGGGACTCGGTAATTATCCCACGTCAGCAACAGACCTAGGCTCCCTGTCCGTGACTATGACTGTATGTTAACAGCCATTGCCTTCATAAATCATATTATCAAGAGAAAAAAAAAAACAGACAATCACAAAAATTAATCGACACATTTCAATCACTATATATAAATTAATTTGAAGTATAAATTAACAACACCAGACATATAACTAATGTATACAAAGCGCCGCGGTTTTTCCTATATCACGCACTACATTATTTTACATGACGTTTTATCGCGGACCGCAACCCCGATTCGCCGGCCGCTTTTATTTAGACACCTAATTAAATATTTATTAAGTGCATATCTCATTTATACATTAACCGGATTTTAATTTCATGTCCGAGCGCACAAAATTAGGAACAGTGGATAGTTGGACCGCAAAATGAAGTGGGTTGTTCGGCTTCGGAGCGGGCACGAGTGCGTTCGAATGAAAATCATTATAGGATACTTTTCATAAACGCTAATACGTTCTCAATTATACATCAATCTAAAGTTGAGTGTTCCCGCTTCGTTAATATCCGTGTCCACGGTAATTTTATAATTGTCTCTGGCCGTATTTTAAATGGATATTTTGAATTATTCCGGATTTTTCTATGATCTAACCGTAACGTATTTTACTACGGATATGTAACTAATTGTTATTCTACGTGTTTTTATATCTAATTTAATTGCGATCGATAAATCAATGAATGACGCTACTACAGTTTGTATATAAAAACCGATAATCTACGTAGAAATAACTAAATCAATATCGGTTTTTTTACACAAAAAAATTATTTATTAGCATTATATAATCAAATTATAACCATTAAATTTTTTTATCTTATAAAATAAATACTTTTTTATATTAATAAACTGAATAAAACTGTTTATTTAGTATCAAGTCGACTGTATGAGTCACGACTCAGTAGTGTGTCAATACATTGACGTATATTACTCACAACGGATACTGTTATTCTAAATTAATACAATTCCGCCAATATTTATAATTTTTGAAGTGCGTTCTTAAAAAAACAACAACATTTCAAACCTTATTTGACATTTCTATTGTTAGAAAGAGTTATTCAGAAAAAACTGTTTCTACTTATCCATTCTTATTTATCAAGACATTAATATTTGTTCGTAGTTCAAAGCTTCGATTTTTAAACAATTAATGACACTGGCGTTTTATTTAAAATGCTTACGTTGTAAGTAAAACACGAAGGAGTTTTTAATATGTGATTTAACACTTACATATAACTCAAATAGAATTGTTATTTACATTAACTAGAATTCATTTAAACTCGGGAAAAACCATAACCTTTCATTTGCGTCATGGAGGGAAAAGAGTACTTTATTGAAATTAACAAATTAACTCCATAAATATACTGGTATGCTAATTTATATAATCATTATATTTGTGTTAAATACAAACAATGTCTTTTTTGAACTATGGAATAAAACCTCTTTCGATAACTATAGAGCTTCGAAGTTTGCGTCATAAATATACGTCATTCTTGAATTTTTACATTTATATATTAAAGCGTATAATCTTGCGATATATTTGTTTATTATATTTTTGTTAGTCTTTAAGAAATTCCTTTGTTAATGTTATTGTCGCTTTTTTAGCTAAAGACGTAGTTTTAAAAAAACTATCTTTTTTTTTCATATATGCACTTATGTATTAAATAATTCTATTGGATTTTTTAAAACACGATTTGGACATTACCATATGTATAAATACATGCATACCTACTGTTATTGGGCGAAAATTCGACCGTGATATGTAATTCGAGTTTTATTCAGACATAAATCTTTAATGACAAATTGTATTTATCCTAGATTTGATTTTTTTTTATTTAAATAGTGAGACTAACAATTTATAAAGAGGTTAGTTTTGTGTTATTCTGCCTACGTGTCACAGCTCGCGTGTCCATCAAATATACATACAAAGCTCCAGAACAGACGTAGGAATTAGCATAATAATTTGTTTTATTGTCAATGACTAAGAGTCAAAACAATAATAAAACCGATTCACGTCTAACTATGAGCAGTGTTCGGATATGGCATTGAAATTTTTTTTATTAATTGTCATTAATAAAAGTAAATTTAAATAAGTTACATTATTTATTTATTTTCTTAAACATTATAGCTTACATAACCTAGGTAAATATATAAATATTAATACAAAATTTTCATTTACATACATATTTATTATGATACAAAGTTTTAAACTGAATATATCAAACCGTTGTTTCAAAACATCAGGTAGAAAAAAAAAGTATTAAATCAACAATAAAACTATTAAAATAACAACAAATCTGCCGAAAACGGAACGAGTAAACAATTTTAATTAAAATTCTAACCTATATAAACCGTTCATGAAGCTGTCAATGTCATCCCATTGTTAATATTTTGGCAGTGACACCACTTTCGTTGACACATTGTGGCCTTATACGTATGAATCATCTACAATCCCTCAACGTAAATTCCGCGTTTGACCTCCATAATTAGCATCCGTCAAAGGCAATGGTCCGATTTGGTAATCAATGAACGACCGGTGTCATAAAACATCTCGTACTTAAGAAACGTATGTAAAACGGATATTAATGTGGATTTCCCTTTATTTGTATGTAGTTTCAGGGTTTTCGTGTATTATTTAAGTCTCTTTCTTTGGCATATTGACATTAGTTAAAACGGGAATTCCAATATAACTTTAAATAATATTATTTTGATGTTTTCGAATTTGTAGTTTGATTTCGTGACTCATTCTTACATTATTTTGTTTCTATTCCTATTAAAACTTTTACAAAAGGAATTTCGTTTTGACCTCCATACCAGGCCGTATCTAAGTGAATCACATTCATTTTTTTTAAACAAAAAATCAAACTATATGTAATGCATGAATATATGTATACTATTTCATACCGCGGAGTAACTCGCATTTTGAAAAATACTATCTGCCTGCTGTATTAGAAATTATAAGACAAAAATATTTATTTTTCTCCTGAAAATAAATTATTAATATATATAGTTTAATGAAACAACAATAGTGTTATTAGACACGAGCAAACACACCTGTACTTTGTCAACGAGTTTCATCTTAATATCCTATTGTTTTTCCAGAAAATACTGGCAGTATCCTAGGAGCTAGCGAGTGGAACACCGGATATCCGTCAACTGCCACCGTATATCCCAGCTACCCTCCTCTCCAGCCGCCATACTACAAGCCCGACCCTGCCCTACACATTCCCGGCGGTGAGCTACAGTAAAAATAAGTACATTAAAACCTCTTTATTCTAAACTGTATGTCGTATTTATATATGTATCTCATTTGACTTTTCAGTTCTCCCCGAAATCCCAATCGGGACTCCCGACTACGGTTGTTATCAGACCGGTTCTAGCGGATACGATAAAGGAAGTCCGAGCGGAACGAACAGCAGTCTCACAGATCTCAACTCCCCATCGATGTCCACCCAAAGATACGAACCAAATTATTACAATTCATGGCCTAGCAACAGCTACAACTACCAATATAACAATATCAACAATAATCCCGCCTGTCTCCAATCACACACGCCATACATAAACCCAAACCCACAAATGATCCTTCCAAATCTTTATTCCACGGTAAACCAGAACCAAATACACGTCCACCTTCACAGCTCATCCGACAAATACAATCTAGAACAATACAAAATAAGCGACATAAATGGCGGGATTTCAATAACCACTGAGTTACAAGGTGCGGGGGAAGCGAGCGGTCTAGTGCAAACGTGTGAAATAACTGATGACGTAAAACACGGGCTGTACGGAGCGAGCCAAGAAGTTTGGCGGCCATATTGACATTTCGCTAAACCCCGGTACAGACGTATTGTACATATTGTTATATAGCTCTTGTAGATAAATGTATATACATAGAAATCAATTAATGTTAAACATTAATAAGATTTTAAATGTTAATAAATGTTTTAATTAAAATAAATTAAAATTTCCTATGTTACAATGTGTTTAATTTTGACAACAATATGACGAAAATAAACATTTGAATATAATTTATATATGTCCTGATAATATACATGTAAATTTGTTATGTTTGAAACGGTACAAAATTTGAAATGAGTAATAAGTAATAACCATACCTCAAAACATTTTTTTTAAGTAAATTTATTAATATAATCCCCATTGTTTCATATAAAACATCAAATTTTTTGACAAAACCAAATTTAAAACCGCTGGTTTCTAAAAAACAAAAGAAGATTACGCGGCTAGTTTACCCAATTTCATTTGATATACAAGTAATTATACAAAAGCATTAATCATTTAAGAAAAATTGTGATTACATGAAATTAAATTATCATTAAAATATAAATATGTAACACTCAGTAACCATATAATTACGGACGGATCACATTTGATATAAACTAGTTTTTCAGACATACTCCGCACTCGTACTACAAGCATTTATCATTAAATTGAAATTATCTTTGATCTGCCCGTGAGTCGTGACCACGGTTGCTATAAAATAACCGAAACTTTGGTTTAGAAGTGAAATAAAATAATAAATCAGCGCGCATTACATAGTATAGTAATCAGTTTTTATTAAAAGAGAATATTCAGATAACAAAACCCATTTTTGGGCTCTTCGTGATTAAATAAAATATAATTTTCTTGTGGCTACGGGTGTGTTTTAACACTAGGGCTTATGTTTGTTACGTATACATATGATTTACAATAACATAAAGATATTAATTGGAATTTTACTCCATTATCAATCAGTAATTTTACATAAAGAACAAAATATTATTTTTTTTAATTGATACAATTTCAAACACTGTCGCTATTTCAAGAAAATATGTTACATGTCGTGTAATATATAAGACATTTTAAAATTTTAGACTTATATACTATATTTAACAAAGGATTATCTATGTAAATATATTTAATGGCATGTAGCGACATCTAGTTTTAAATCATGACAACACAAACATGCTTCACAATATTCTTACGATCAACATTACGTCATCATAAAATTTTCTTAGTTATAGAAAAACCCCTGAACGCATTTATTCATACTTATGATTATAATCAAACATTGTTACGGATATGTTATTTATAATTAATAAAGATTTAATGTCAAATAAAACTAATGATTACAAAATACTAAACATCGAAGTTTGAGCATTTGTAATAATATACAAAATTATTTCAATAACGTTCGTAAAACTAATTTTTCGCAAAATATGTATGAAGGTCCAACCTAATACAGCTTTGATTTCAAAAAGATTTAAGTCTAATGTGGTATAAAACATTAGTACACAATATTAATTAGTATTATATTGGTTGTGATTGGATCTTATTGAGATCCATACTTTTAACTTTTTTATGTGAAAAGTGGCAAACGAGCAGACGGTTTATTTGATGGACATCCGCAACAAAAGAGATGTTGCGGATTCGTTGCCAAACTTGGTTGTTGAGGAAAAGGGAGGATTGGGAATTAGGAAATGGCAGGAAAGGTGGGAACAGGGAAAGAGCAATCGGCGCTCATCGGACAAAACGCACGAGGATGATACTTTGCCGTTCGAGCCAGCTTATATTCGAGATGTAGTTACTTGACAACAGCTAGGCTCTACCACCAAAAAAATAATGACAAAAATTCGATGGTAAGCTCGGGATTCAAACAGAATTGCTACAAATATAAAGAGTAGGTAAAATTCTCCATTAGTTTAAAATATTCTACATAAAAAAGCAAGCAAATGTACAATATACAGTGTGTTTATCATAAGTTCTGATTTAAATGAAACAAACATATTGAAGATATGTTGAAGTCTGAGACTGAAAACATGTTTTTATTTAAAGAACAATTTTACTTAAACCTAGTATTTCCTATGTAGGAATCAGTTACTCTTGTTTAATATTATAATAAGTTATAAAAAGGCACACATTCATTACATGACAATAATGAAGTATTGATTAATATACGCTAAGAATATTACCTATAGCAACCTCAAAATTTTTGTCATACATTGCATGATTTTTGGTGGCAACACTAGTAGAATCTGAGTTCTAAGTACGTGATAAGATGGCGTCTTTTATATTCAAATGGTTTGAATAGTGAAAATATAAAATAAAAGTGATAGTTGTAGCTTGTTAGGGATATCTCAATAGCATAGATTTATATTATATTATATAAAGTAATATATATAACGTGTAAGTATGACGAATTTGCCAGTATATTTTCTTCTAGCTGTGTCATTGTTGCAGGTTTCTGATAACGGCGGCTGACAAAACAAAACTTATTTCTAGATTTAACTGTGCTTATTTGGTTGCAGTTGAAAGGGGTTCTTATCATATTAGTGGAAAGGCAATGTCCGAAGAGTCGGAGCGTCACGGTGAGTCGGCGAGTGAAGGCGTCTCTAGCGGCGTCACAAACGTGGCGCGCGTGTTGTTGACCTCGCACCAGATCGACACCGCCACAGCGGAGTCCCTTCGCGCCTCGTGGAGAAACCAGGACTTGTACATTGACCATCTCGAAACGTTGAACAAACAGCTGGAAGGTATTTAACACCGTTACATCGGCTTGGTAGTGGTCTCCGTCCGACCCGCGTGATGATTACGTGCAAACAATCTTTAGTCACTCTAATCGACAATGCTTTAACTAAAATTTACTAGTGATACTGATATTGAATATATTGAATATGTGATGTTGAAATGTTAGTTATAAATTGTGGTACGGCGTGTATCTAGGTGTTAATGTTAAGAAGAAAAAGAGGTGTAAGAGCTGTGCAAGTGGAGTGATCTGTGGAAGTGCATACATCATGTGGGGTTCAGCCAATACAGTGAGTCTCCAAGTTGAATTGGAGTTGTGTCCTTGTTCAGTGCCCAAAAATATGTTATCTGGTGAAGGTGATCCAAGGTCTGCAAGTGGTCCACTTGAAAAAGTAAATATATCAATATTTTTCTATATATTCTAAGTTACACATAATATTGTTGCAAATTTAATTTAAGTAATGTGATTTACATTGTTAGCTTTGTTTAAAGAAATCTATCTTAATGTTGTAAAAATATAATAAGATTGTATTTAAGGTATTGTGTTTGAACTGTATGGCTTTGAAAACTTAATTATAATATGAATACTTTGCAAAATTGATTATAAATTTTGTTCAAGACTGAAATTGCAAGAAAATCATAAAAATTGTTGCTATATATATTTGATGTGTAAACAAATTGTTCTAATCATTTAACAATCTATTGTTAGTTTAATATATAACTTGTATATACTAATATATACATAACATGTTATGACAACAATTTTAGTACGTACAAATATTTTGATTAAATGTTACATTAATTATGTGGTCAAAGATATTACTTAAATAATATACACAGTGATAATAATGAATATTTATTACAATTACAAGTATTTTTATATGATAAAATCAATGAATTGTATGTTGTGTAGCAAAAGGCATTAATTTTTATGTTATATTATATTTAGGTGTAAATTTTATTAGCTTTTACAGAAATAGACAAACACTGTTTTATGTTAGTGACAATTCTAAAATGATCCAAATCTCAATAACATGTCAGGTTTAAAGCTCTGTTGCTTTTAATAAGACGTCTTATGAAATCTTCTAATAAAAGTATATAATTACCTATGGATAACCATATTTAAATCTGTTTACAATCAACTATATCTGCATTCACAATAATTTTATATTATGATGTTCTATTTAATTTTAATATACAAAAATTCTGCAATTATGTTCATTAGCTCAGATTAAGATTTTTTGATTCCTCACACATTCTTTGGAGATTGTGCGCAACTTTACAATATTATCATCTGATTTTATAGAACAAATAGATATTATCTTTTCCTTTTACAAAAACGGGAAAGCTTTAAAATATGTTCCAATTAAACCTATCAAAATCTTTTCAAATAGAGAGAGAGAATAGTAGAGAGAGGAGCTAGAACAGTGGAGGTGAGCATTTAACAAGCATTAGATAGGGGCTTTAAACTTACAAGTGGGTTGCAAGTCCCAGGCACTGTTGAAGCTCCTCTCCCTGCAACGCTATTGACCCGGCACCCATACAGTGAATCCATTGAGTGCTAAGTTTTTTTCTCTAGTTTGAATATTATTCTTAAAACAATTAACAAATCCATTAAAGAGAACAATTAAAATAAACCTTTTTTAATTAATTTAAATGTATTCTCAGTAAAAAATATTCTTAAAATGTAGTGTTAAAATTCACATATTATATTTTTTATTTTAAGTGTCTACAGTTTAGTTTCTCAATCTTGAATAATCATAACTTACTATGTTGAACCCATTAACCCATAAAGTTACAGAAAAACTACAATTAGTACTGGTAGAATAATTGTCAAGCATTATCCAGTCAAAAAAGAAAATGTAATAAAAATATAAAAAAAAAATTAAATTCACTCTGTATAATGTTTGCAAGTAAATTATAAGTTAATGTATCAATTAATCGGAGTTACTTGTTTATTGAGGACTATATAGTAATTAAGATATTATTCTACATTCAGGTTTAAAGTAAAAGAAACATTAAAAAACAGATTAATACTTTTTTAAAATTAAATATGGCAATGGTAGTAATATTGAACTTGAATATTTTTTGTCTTTATTATTTTGCTATAATAAATAGGGAGTCTGTAACATAGTAGAAAATTCTTATTAAAAGAATAACAATAATATTTTGATGTAGATTTTTATATGATTAAAATTTTCCAAATACAAAAAAGTCTGATGTTCGAACTAAATAAAAAAAAAGTAGCATGAAAAAGAATATAATATATATATATATATGTAGATATTAGAATTATGCATAAAGTTGATTTGTATGTAAAAAATAAACACTGTAAATATTAAGGATGTGTTAACTTAGTTAAGGTATTGTCGATTGATATTGTATACTAGAAATAAGTAAGCTCTCGGATTATAAAAATGTATGTTTTTATACAAAAAAATATATGTTATAGCTAACTTTTGTTTAAACTTTTTTTTTTATCAATTAATTGGAAAATATTCTTCAGGAAGCTTGGAAAAGGCGAAGGAAGTAGAAGAAAGGATCAAACAACAGTATGCTGAGTCACAACACAGAGAGAAAATACTTGTTAGGAGGCTAGCGGCCAAAGAACAGGAGATACAAGATTATGTAGTAAGTTAATATTTATTAATATATATAGTACATTACACTATGGGACTTTACATGCACCCCATTGTAAATATTAAGAGTATGAATCTAACTAGTCTAGTTGCTAAATCATTTGTAAAACTCAAATAAAAGTCACATCTAAATATTGACGCTAAAGTATGTCAAAGATTTCAAACAGATTTGAAATTTTTAAATACATCACACTGTTAATGAGTGCACAATATAGTAAATTATATAATTATTAATTATTTAATTCTTATTAACGATATTAAATTAAAATTTCAGAGTCAAATAACCGAATTAAAATCATCACACGCGAGTCTTAACGGACGGCCGTCTCTACTAGATCCGGCTGTTAATATGGTAATATTGAGGTTGAAACAGGAATTAACATCGACAAAGGCGAGGCTAGAGGAAACACAGAACGAACTATCAGCATGGAAGTTCACGCCTGACTCGAATACAGGAAAGAAGTTAATGGCCAAATGTAGATTGCTACACCAAGAGAATGAAGACTTAGGACGGATGACATCTAGCGGCAGGATAGCGAAGTTAGAGGGAGATCTGGCGTTACAGAAGAGTTTCAGCGAGGAGGTCAAGAAATCACAATCAGGTCCGTTCAACATAATAGAAAACTTCTTTGGTGGGCTCAACATATAGATTACATAGAGATTCATCCTTTTATTTTATTAAATGTATAGTCTGGATAGTTTTATAATAATGTTATACAATATATTTCGTATACATACCTGTATTTAGTAACTTTGAAGACATGATTGTTAAAGAATGATATCCTCAATTGTTTTGTTTAAAAAACTTTCGAAAAAGTTTAACTGAAAACCGTCTTATATTTGACACTAGAAGAATTCAACACACTTCAATGTTTATTTGATATCATAATTCTTAACTCTTTGTTATAAAACGGAATATTATTTCCCATTTTATTAATGACTAGCTCTCCAACCCAGCTTTGCATGAGTGTATATACAATATTTATTATATTTCTACCTTCTATATATTTATATATTTGTTTTGTTGATTTATATTTGTTGTTTTATCTTCATATTTTTTTTAATGTGGCACCACAATCTTTTCTTTCAATAATTATAATCTATGTTACTAAGTTAAATATAGCTTTCCAATAGTAAATGAATTTTTGAAAACAATATAGAAGTTTTTGAGTTTATTCATTACAAACACACAGACACAAATAGATAAATTTCTTCTCATTAAAATATAAGTTTAGTATTACATGTATGAAATAATATATTCCATTTGCAGAGTTGGATGAATTCCTTCAGGAATTGGATGAAGACGTGGAAGGCATGCAGAGTACCGTGTTGTTCCTACAACAGGAGCTCCGGGCGACGCACTCCACAGTCAACGGGAACAGACCCTCGCCGGAGAAACGGATCTACTCTGGCAGCGAGTGCAGCGACACGCCTATCAGCAAGAGGAGACGGGCGTCAGTACTCTCTCTAGACTACAACGAGGAGGAAGAACCACTGACTGTGACAAACGGACAAACAGACTAGCGACCAGTGTTACATGAACTAGTGATCCCTCGCCGGCTTTACTCTGTAGAGTTTCTATATAAGTGGCCAATATCTGATGGGATCCGACATCACTCGGAATGCTTCAGTGTATTCTATAAATGTACTTTAGAAGGATATGTTATTATGTGTCATTTGACGATAAATTTGTTGGTGATTGTGTCAGATGTGGGAGATGTAATAAAACATAATGAAACAGTTTTTGCGTTTTAAGCACATGAGTGGACCACGTGATCAGATTGATAGTGAATCGTTTGACATTGTTTTATACACATGGGGAGTAAACGAGACAAACACTCTGTTGACAATTTTATAATTTATTTATGTAAAGTGCATTACTTGAATGTGATATATTATTATTAGAAAAATCCGATGATACATAATATATTAGCAATAATGAATGTTATTTTGCTGAATCCAATTGTTTTATGGAATTTGTTTTAATATTATTATTATTATTATTTTGTTCATATAATAATGTCAACACCAAGCCTAATATTTTTATTCAATGCCGCGTTTTTATTACATTTGTGATTTTCTACATGAAATGTTTCTATTTTTAAATTACAAATAATGTATATAAATAGAGTTATGTTAATTAAACATTACTGGCATAAAGTTTGCTTTTATTTCGTAGTCGGGGTAACCGCGTCGCATTAGCTTTTGGCGTCATGCGAAATGGAGACTCGCCTGTTAATTTAAACTAATCTTTGCTGAACGTAATTTACTTCTTAATATGATAATCTATAAAATATTTGTAAATAATGACTTTAATGTCATAATAGAAATTGGTATTAGCCTTGATATTCGTTTATTGGGAAGAATGTGAAGTATAGTTTAAATTGACACCTAATATTCCGAGGAGTGTGGTTATTCTATGGGTGTCACTAAGAGGCTGGATTTCAGATCAGAAGGTGGATGGAACGAGCGTGGCGTTGAGGATGTGACAACACGCCGTCGTGTGT
>DVQP01000313.1:0-25354 GCA_018231745.1 Danaus eresimus
TGTGTGTGTGTGTGTGTGTGTGTGTGTGTGTGTGTGTGTGTGTGTGTGTGTGTGAAGGGGTGTAGCGCGTGCGCAGCTGCCGCCCGCCAACACCGCACGCGTTTCCGAACTCGATTTCGTTTTAGGCCACTTTTAAATCACAATGGCAATGAAAGGGTTTTGAAATTTTCTGTACCTTCAATATCCATTAACTGATACTAAATACAGCTGTCAGTTTTATGTCTCCAATGTCGATATCCGTTTCCGTGTACACACTGTAGTATTCAGTTGTTATGTTTCATAGCAACATTCGAATAGACTTAAATAATTTCTTTAAAATGTCCGCCAAAGGCCAATTTCTGCCTTTCTTTATGGTCTAGGTTACATAATATATTACTACGTATAGTGATATATTAGTAATTTGGTGTCACTCACTGCTGCGATGAACATTTGTAGTATAAATAATCAATTTTGTGACAGTTTAGTCGCGGATAACAGTCATATGGGCTTTGTGTCGCAGGCATCTGCTTACATTCCATTTTTCAAAAATATTTTTATATATTTTGAACATATTTTAATTCGTCTTTAAAAAAAATTCTTCAATTACAAAATTTGTTTCCCGTCATTTCCTGGTTCTCTCGCATTAGTCGTTCACTCACCGTTGAGTGGCTTTACAAGAATTTGATTTGCGTCCTCTCTCCGGGGACGAAGGTCGGAGTTCACCGTTCCCGCCGAGGATGGGAAGGCTAGCCCAGGGCGGAGACGAGAGGGAAGGGGAGAGAGAGGTCATTGTGTGTTCTAGGCAAACAATCGCACTGTTTGCCGCTGCTCTGTTTGACGACTACTACCTAATATTACTGTTTGCCTCGCTGTGACTGTTGACCGTCATAAATTCATAACGAACCTCCGACTTGTGCGTCCGGGAAGCCCGCGGGGACAAGCCGGAGACCTTTCATGGGAACGAAGCATATGAACCTTCAAGTAGCATTATAATATGAGTGACTCTCATACGTAGCAAATATAATGTTGAGCTGTATTTATCCTACCCACGTAACAGGCACAGTGTTTTAAAAGTACCGATGTGACGTACCTTTCAGTTGTCCAAAATGGACTTTACTTTCAAGAGGAACAAATGAATCGCTTACAAAAGCTGAAACCATAAATAATAGTTTACTACATAATGAATAAACTTAAATAAAAAAAAAAACATGTTTGCTGTAACGTGCGGCCACGGTAAGTTTAGGACTCCTAATGGGTTCACATTACATTTTAAGTAAATTTTATTGCGCTATATATTTTATTTAACGACTGCCCTGATTGCTTCTCCTCTCTCTAGATCTAATGTCAGTGGCTGATGGTTCATTCAGACGCCGTCGTCACCGAGCTGGTCCGCCGCCACGTGCGACCGTTCCCAGCCGCACCTCGTTTATCATCGCTTTTAAATTAAACCCGTGACGCGAGACGCCGATGTCACGGCTGTAGTCGTGCTCTATAAATCACAACAACCCTTTCGCGGTGACACCCCCCGCTCCACCGACCGCCGACCCCCGACCCCCTGCTCGCCTCCAGCGGCTGCTCCAATCCCGTCCGCCGTCAGTTCTATGTAAATGTATGTAGATAGGGCATTTACATAAATTTACATTGAGCGTCCCGGGCGGCGCAGGGTCCCCTCGGCCTCACCTGACAGCGTTGATTCCTTTTTTAAAGGGTTAACTACATAAAGTGGATGACGTCGCGGGCCCGAGGGAGTTTTTTTATGGCACTTGTTGAATTTAAATACGTCAAGTGGCTGTTCTACATACGGGTTATTGTTCAGCTCCCTCCCCGCCGGCACCTGATTCTTTATTATAACAGTGTGAAAGTATTTATGGAACATTCACAGGCGGTGCTTTCAAATACCTACTTTGCTATGATTCGATTACGTAAGATATCTTATTAATTAATAATAGTGTTACGGCTGACTTTGCTCTAACTGCAGCTGCACGAGCTATCGATCAGTACTTTCCTCGCCGCTCTCCCCCTTCCCCTCCCCTCCCCCTCCTCCTTTACCACCCGCCGTGTGTCCACTCTCGGCCGTATGTTCATTATCTTGAGGTTCATTCATTGTCTCGTGGTACCCAAAATAGTCAATGAGATAACTACATAATTAATTTTCTACACTTTATATTACTTAAATTAACTTTTGTCAGCTAAAAATTATTATAGAGGTTGTACGTCAACCTCGACTTTACAATTTTCAATCATTTATCATATGTAATACTGAGTCCATATTTCCTAATTGTGAGAACTGTGTCAGTCGTTCGTTATTCCGTTTTTAAATTTAATATTTTCTATAACAGTAACAATAATAATAATTTAAAAGTTTAAAACGGTCTCTGGACTTGGGGGCCCTCCCCCGCTCGTGTTGACTCGCCGACGACTAGTTAACGGGATTACGCGCACGCGCAACCCTTGCCGGCGCTCGTGGCGAATTGAAAATGCAAATACCGACTAATCCAGCGTGGCAGCTCCCTCTCCAGGCGCCGCCTCCCTCCGGCCTCTCGACCTCCTGTCCTCCTCCTCCGAGCACAGCGCCTGCCCGCACGCGGCACTACAATCGATAGCTGGCCATTGCCTATTTGGTCGCAATTGATTACGATTGCATTTCTACGATAACATTCTGCCGGCGCTCCCCTGCACTCGATACATTCTGATGAGATTTAACAAAAGGAACACAGCACAATGAACCCGATCTATGAATCTCATTGTGTACTCCGTCATGTTTCCATCCACCCAGAGCTTCTCACTCGAGATAACTTAATAAAAACAACGAACTTTTATCACCAGCATTCTTTTGCCTGTTGGTCTCTGCGTCATGACGTCTCTGCGCCACCTTTCAGATACCTGTGAATCTTCGCCGTCCCTTAACATGCAATAACTAATAATATCTTTCTGTATAATTTCCAATTACCTTTTATTACTTGTCTGATAGGAGTCGCCGTCGCCTCCTCGGGGAAAGCTCGTTATGTTCTTATTTTATCCCTTCGGATCAATAAAGTATCGGTTATGTAGATTATTCTCTCTCTCCGCGATATAAGCTCAAGATACTTTTAAATAAAAGAAGGAACCTGTTTTTGTTTTAATCCGTGTTAACGAACGCGTTACAATTCTATAAAAAATAAAACAAATATATTCTTCCAAAACGAGTATTTGAAGGTCACGTCTGATGTGATTAATATTTCATCATTATTTATAAAAAGCCCACAAAAGGCCACTTTTACAGAAAGCAGAAAGAAAAAATAAAGCTTTAGAAAAATTACAAAATTAAAATATCTACATTAATATTTTTAATTTTTTTTTTATTTTAATTGGTACTTTAATAAAAATGGTACTTTAATAAACAAATTTATAGTCACTGGCATTGATTAAAATAAGACGATGTTATGATCTGACGACCCTTTCACATAACGACAGCAACACGTGTTCTGCTATTAATAAAGTATATTTTTGACATTTCCTGCAAATTGCGTTAATATTGCATCGCCATATTAATAAAGTGAACAGATCCAATAGTAACGTGTGCTTCCCATACCTCCCTCGCCCCCTTACACCTCCCCACAGGCCCCTCACACCTCCAGAAACCCCTATTCCATTGGACGTGTTCATTACTAGTGAATTATGATCGCGGGGCAACCCTTCCGCGAGGTCACTTACTCGTCTAAACAGTGCTTTATTGTGTTCTCCGTAGCAATCTCGTACCGGTCTCGTAGTAGTCTCGTAGCCCGCTAGCGTCGCTCCCCTACGACCGGCATCTTTATTACTATTAAAACAGATTTCAACTCACTGACCTATATATTTTAATGTATAATGTGAGGGATACATTTGCATGTTATTGTTACGGGCGAGGACCCTTCGGTGGAGTCCACTGAACGAGCTTATAACAATATTCATTGTATTCCGCACTTTTTACGTAAATGTAGTTTGTTCAGCTTTTAAGAAACAGTTATCGAACACCGCGATAGCCGAATATGTTATTCAAAGTAGCGATAGCTTGAACCTAAACAAACAGACACATTACGTAAATGCATTCTGATAGCAATGCATGAGAGAGTTCTTCAAAGGCGCTCTGTGTGTTCGAGGGGTGCCAGGGTTGTGCAAGGGGTGAGGAGGCAGAGGGAGTAGATGATTTTCAGCGTTTGATCGGAGCTTGTTTGCTCGCATTACCATCACAAAGTGGTCCCCGGTTCGTCTCTCACCGCACTCCTCCACGTTCAATTCGAGATGGTTTCTCATTAAAAAGCTCTGAGATGTTGTCTTCTAAGAGCTGACCGAAGTATCGGCATATTCCATTATTATTGGAGATTGTCTTTTAACTCATGGACCTCTATCATTGAGTGTCATAAAAACACCTGTTCCTTAAAAAATGCGTGAAAGTGATAAGCGTTAATGACATTTTCATGATGTTACCGACAATAAGGTAATATTTTATTAGTAAGCAGAATAGAAGAGACCCGCCCGTCCGCCACTCAGTACAGGCGCCTAGACGTCATACTATCAGTTTATAGAAATAACCGAAGGACGACTGTTACAATAGTCACGGATGCCGCTGGCTGTCGTGGCAATGCTTAGACGTATTAGGTCTTCTTGAAGCGACGCTTATAACCAGATATCGAAGTTACGACTGGAGTCGGTTCAAGTTCACACTCGGTTCAACCGTTTGCAACGGGCTTTTTTCAATCAAACCCGATATCGGAATTCGCGCATCGGTTAGTCGAATGCATCGTTCCCCTTTTCTAAAAAAATTAAACAGCTTTTAAACGCGTATCGAGTCCTAAAAAACCATCTCAGGTAATCGAAATAATGGCAAGGTGAAGGAAAAAATTCACTAAGGGCGGAAAAAGAAATGAATTCGTGCAAAAAATTTAAAATTTATAATTCATTGGGGTGCGGGGTGCGGGGCCGGGGGCAGCGGGGAGGCCTAGGAGAGAGGGGTAGCTCTAGCGATCGTGCGGCGGCGCTGCCGCAGTCTAACGCAACCAGCCGTGGAAGACGCGCCGGTCTCTCGAAGCCCACAGCCTGGTCCCGAGTCCGAGTCGCGAACGTATCCGCGGGAGTGTAGTCTCAGTCGCGTCCGACGGATTCCAACCCGCAATGGTGTTGTCGGCGTGCGTGCGCGCCACCGCTCGGACCTACTGCACCTCCTACCGTGAGTACGGACTACTGCCTCCACCACACACTCTTAATGTGTAAACATCTTTATATAACAAAATGCTTGGACTACGTTTTATGCTCGCTATAATTATTATTTATTATTATTATAAGCATTTATATAAGAAGCATTTTTAGTATGAACGAAGATTTAAGTATACAAATATCTGCATTTAAATATATAAGTATTTTAATGTTGAGATTCACATTATTCTTAAGTGGGATGAATCTTAAAAATGTTCATAAGCTTAGCATTATTTTACCCTAAATAATAATAAAATAGGTGATTATTTATTTGTAGAAGACACGTAATTTGCTCTTACAATATTTTTGACCTGGAAGATTAATATTAAAATTAGTGATAGACTCGTATGTCGTCTTTCCAGTCACATTGCACTAGTCGCCCGTTTAAAAGCTGGTTTATGAAAAGCGGAGAATTCGTAATAATTTTTAATATACAATAAACACGTGCACCAATGCCTGCAACATTAAAAGTTAAATCTCTTAATTATCTTATAGCTACGTATACGTCATTCTAATGCTTTCTTTTTTACCCAAACGGCACATTAATTTTGCAGCAGTTGTTATATGTATTTCATACGTTTTATTTATATTAAACTTCATCGTTCAATTATTGTCACCCATTACATTCAGAAGCGATTAGAGATGACAGGAAAGGGCAATATCTTTAAACGATTTTTTTATTAAACTCAAAGATTACTGAAAAGTTGAACAATAACGTACGTGGGATACTTCACACCATTTTAAAATGCTATGTTAAATAAATTAAGAAAAGTAAAAGAGTTTTAAAGTCCGGCTGCGGGTTTAAAATGTTTATCAAGGGAGACAAAAGAACTGGCAAAAGTGCAAAAACGAGAATTTCTAGAATAACACTCAATATAATGAAACTTGTAAATGATCCTCAATCTTTTCATTTACTATGGTGACTGTCACATTGTGACTTTGGTTAAGGTTGCGACAATCTCCACATGTCCCAAGCTATATACGCATCATACATATTTTATTGTATAGATGAACGTCACTTTGTACTGCCACATTATTATTTTTTAAGATTTTGAAGTAATTTCGAAAGGATTTAAAAGGGAGTGTTTGTTCATTCCCGCGCGCAAAAAAATGCAAACTGCAGGCTTCTTGTCGTCTTAAAACTGTATTGATACTCCCCCGAATTCGTTTCTGTGTCTGACGTTAATAAAGAATACTTTGACGTTTCAATAAACGAGATAAAAAACATTAAGGTATCCATATTTTTTCGTGTATGTTTTTTAGCGCGACTCTGCTCGATTGTGCGTTGACACAAATCCTTTCAATTCGCTACATTTTATTTCTCGGATGATCCGCAGGTAGCTCCCTAGAAGTTATTCTATTCTCTCTTCTTCTTTATGCACTAACTGTCTCACCCGGGGCTAATCCTTCGTCAACACGGCCTATCAAAGTGCCAGTCGTGTATCCTGGAGCTTATCCTGCGGTCAGCTAGCGTCGGTACTGATGGTGCTTCGCGGTTATCCGATTAATTAGTTTAATGAGCTAATCTCGTTACACCGCTGCGTCGGCACTGACGCCGACCGACTCAAATCCAATCTTACCAAATAACTGCTCCAACATTATAAACATTACGTTTACAGCTGTGCCATTAGTCTTAGACACTATTGCTTTGTTATGCACACGAGTGCCGCACGTACTAGTTTTTTTTATTTTATTTAAATTTCTTTGATTCTCATCTTAGAGTATAAAATAAACAGTCATATATAAATATACATTTTAAATCAGTCGTAACATATTCAACATCTAATGTTGAAAATCTTAAACAGTCAACCAGTCAAACATATATACTTCATGCATTTTATATGTTGTATGTAACAAATAAAAACATACTTTTAAAGAAAAAGTGCTTTTAAAGAACTGTTGAAAGTACGGAGCATTTAAATTATTAAATTTTGTTTATTTTGTTTCAGAAGAATCTGGCGACCTCATTAAATCTCCATCGCCGCCGCCGAGCCACGGTGAGTACTTACATATATTAATAACTGTCTCATAAAACGACGCTTTGAACAAAGATAGTGTAACAAGCTTTTTTAGTTTATTTATTAATATAGTTATTATTAAGTATCAAACATTATTTCCTAATATTCCATGTACGGGAACGAAAACATCTTGATGTCACATTAAAAGTAACCGATTTCCAACATCAGAAGGAGAACCTCATAAATCACTAAACAAAAAATAGTAACATTATAATAACTGTTTTGTTGCATGGGAGGTAACAATACATGTAAGAAAAAATATGTAAGGTGTTTGACGAGCGCCAAGTAGGAAGGGTTGTGGGCACGTCTCGGCAGAAGTGAGCGTGCCGGGCACGCGACGCACGCGCCAAGGAAAAAAGTGTGGAGCTTTACCCTTTGACGTTACCGAGGAAGTGGTGCACGGTTTAATAGTGTGGGGTCTACGTGAGCTATAAGATATTTGATTACAGTAGTGATCGATTTGTGAAGATCAAGCAGCTCGCGCCGACATCGTATTGTTTGTGACTGCGAGTCTTATGGTGGAGATAACTTTCCTAATAGCCTTCCTCTGCCTCACGCAGCCTTCTGTTGCGATGCCAGCCGACGGATGATGTATTACTCTCAATATTACCATTTAATATCCGGTGACAAGCTCGTCGCGCCCTGCTAGTCCCTCAGCAACGTCACGCATACAAAACTGTATTTTTATCATTCATCATTATTAAAGAATATAAAACAGCTATCGATGAATTCGGTTCCTACAGGTTCATCAAGTCTACATTCATGGTTAAAACAATATTTTTTAATTGAGTATTTCGAAGCAAAGGAAAAGTCTTTAACCCGAACTAGTCTCAGGGGAAAACTGTTGGGATGGCTATAAATTAAACTTGCGTCTGATTTACAACTTTAAGCTTACACCCTTACATCGTACTTTTTATTTGCTTTGAGGGACAACGGGTCAGCCTGATGGTAATTGCTCTAAGTCATCCATCAATATCCGTAGCATATGCGGTATTAAAGAGCTGCATAACATTTTGTTTGGTATGATGCTTAAAGAATTTTCTTTTCAAGTTTATTAGACCCTGCCGCTCCTTCAACATCTTTAATGATCTGCACCATTCTAAAGTTGCATAAAACAGTTTTCTTTGAATCTATAACGACCCTTGGATAACTATCTCATGTTTCAACACAATTTTAGTAATATATTGATAATATTTTAAAGAATTTTTTTCTTATAATTTTATAAAAAGAAATATTTCCTCACAAGTTACTTTAAATATTTTTCGAATGCTCAATGTTTGAAAGATTAGTTAAGGAGATTCGTGATATGCCCGAAAGACAATAAAAACAAAAAGACAATAAGGCGATCTATAATAATGATTTAGTAATCCGATTAGGCATTGCAATACATGAGTTAATATTTTCTGTGTTTTGTTTCTCGTAATTCAGTCGTAATAATTTTTATATTAAGTTTAGTTTATGAAATGTCTGGGATTGAGGCAAGGGAAGTGCGATAGAAATCCTCATCAAAAGAAAGCCGTACGATACAGCGTGAGATCCTTAAATAATGAATATAATGCTCTGTGCACAGGAACTTATCTGCTAACGGTCCAAGACACCGAAGGAACGTCCACTGCTATCACAACAAGCACAAGTCTATCCGTCTGTTACATTAAATTAAATCATTAAAACGAACCTTATTATTTTCAATAATGTAGATGAGCTCAGCTCGACCCATTGTTATGGAATATAATCATTATCACTGTTAAAACAAGGCAAATGTGTAATTGCCTTATATCGTATCGTTCTGGAACTTCTCTTATAAAAACGGAACATTTAAAAATTAATTCGGTTTTTGATGTACATCTCTGTTGTTATCATAATTAGGAGGCGTGGTTAAATATATATGAAAAAAAAATAATGTCAAAACGGGGATTTATTTTAAGATCACGATAGAAGTAAAAACTTAATTGGTTGTGAATTATATCATCAAGTTATTAGACTATTATTTGAACCCTAATCCTTGTTCAGAAACATTTCTTTATGGGAAAATAAGCGATGAGAAATAACGCAAACGAATGTAATAAAGTAGAAACTACACCGCCAAGTGAAGAAAAAGCGTTTTAGCCTGTTTGTAGGAACATATAACACGCAAGTAACCTTTAGCTACTCTCGCCAAACGTTTGAAGTCCGAAGTGGTAAAGAAAAATTTTCGAAATCTTACATTCTTATTCGTACTTAGCCATAACTCATACTGACTAAGTTGCTTGCTTGCTTTCAAGTAAAGTATACCTTGTAATGTCTTATTGCAGATGGGTCCGCGAGCGGGGAAGGCGAGGGTGAGGGTGAGGGCAGCGGAGACGAGAGCGGCCCAGCTGGCGCAGGAGTCCGCGCCCCACACGCGCCTTCCTCCGCCGCCTCCGCTGCCTCCGCCGCCACTGCGGCCGTGCTGGTGAGTCTGCTCCGAGACCACCACTACCACCTCTCCCCGGTGAGTGACACTCACCGTCTTCTATCCGTCTGATATTCTAATTCTGCCCTTTTCAACCTTTTTCATTTAAGTTACAAGTTATATTTTGTGGGTTTTGTTAATATTTCAAAGTTTTTCATGAATATTAAATAGGATTTCATAAGACCTAGTCACTCGATCACGAGATAATTCAAAAGTTTTTAAAAATATTTGTGTAATGTGATCTAAGAAGCAGTTTCATTTAAATGTTTTTTGTTGCAAAATTTTAATGTCATTTACTATTTATTTCAGAGTGCCGCTGGTGCCGGCAACGCTCTGGCTCAACTGCAACATTTATTGCTGACACAGCATGGTGCTCATTCTCTTCTTTTACATACGCAAGTGAGTCATTTAATAATAAGTGGTTATTCTCGTATAAAAATATCATAAGCAGGGAAATGATTGAATAATCAACAATCTTTTTAGGAAGTCTATTAATTTAAGTATAAATTACCAGAGTTTTTTTATAATCAGGTGCAGCAGGCCGTTGCCCAGGCGGCAGCGCAACAGCTTCAGCAACTTCAAGCGAGAGCCAATGCTGGAGCACCAACTGTCGGTGAGTGAAGGACAAGCTATTTTGGTGGGCGCGCGATAATGATTGAACAAATATAGAATAGTGAAATACATATAATACACATCATATTAAACTTTTGAGTCATGAAGACATTTCATTTTCACGATCCAGACACTCGTTCCCCGTCTCCGCGCGGCTCTCCGCCTGGTGCAGCCGCCTTCTTGACTCCACTCACGCCAGGTCCGGGACGGGCACGCTCCCCCCATGCGCATCACGCGCACACACATGCGCACGCACACTCGCTGCATGCGCACTCGCCAGTTGCGCACGTTCAATCCCAGGCAGGACACTCACCGCTGCATGCGCACGCGCACAAGCCGCGTGCGCTCGACCCAGCCGATGACACAGCTGACCTGGAAGAGCTCGAGCACTTCGCCAAAACATTCAAACAACGAAGAATCAAACTCGGTAACGCACAATGGAACTATTAAATTGAAATACCTCGTGTACATTAAAATATTTCATATATTTATTCGCTGTCAGGTTTCACTCAGGGCGATGTGGGGCTCGCCATGGGCAAATTGTACGGAAACGATTTCTCCCAGACGACAATATCGCGATTCGAAGCTTTGAACCTTAGTTTCAAGAATATGTGCAAACTGAAGCCACTACTGCAGAAATGGTTGGAGGACGCGGACTCGTCCCTGAGCGGCGGCGGTGGCGGAGCGTCATTGGGCGCCGGCCTGGCCGAGGCTGTGGGGAGGCGCCGCAAGAAGCGCACTTCCATAGAGTCAGGAGTCAGGGTCGCACTCGAGAAGGCTTTTCTCCACAACCCGAAACCGACCAGTGAGGAAATATCGGCGTTAGCAGACAGTCTCTGTATGGAGAAGGAAGTAGTACGCGTTTGGTTTTGCAATCGCAGACAGAAGGTAACTATGTGACTATAAATCAAATTTACACCACCATCAATAGCTTTTACTTTCTTGGAACAATTACAACATTTTCGATATATTATGACTTTCAGGAAAAGCGTATAAACCCACCCGCAGGCGAGGCGGGCGGAGCGTCATCCCCGGGTGGCGGTGGGTCGTTGTTGCCCCTGTCTCACCCCCTGGCACACGCGCTGCCTGCGCACGCTCACGGACACGCCCACGGACACGGCTTGCAGCATGCGCACGCACACCCCGCCGCCGCAGCACACGCCGCCCTGCAGGCTGCGGCCCTGCAACCGCTAGCTCTTCTTGCGCGTCCCCCACGCGACTGACCGACACATATCCTGTAAATACGCCGCTCTGTACAGACTCACGCGTGTACATATAAATATTTAGTTCTCCATGATGTTGCGCGAAGAATCGTGGCCCACCTTAGACTTCGGCATATTCTTCTGGGAGTTCGACTTCATAATTGTTAGAGAACGTTAGGATATTTTGATCTGTATAGACTTGAAACTGAAGCCTGAGGGAGTCTGTCGATGGAGTATATGTGAGAAACAATTAGTTAAGAATATGATTGATATACGATTGAATCAAAAGGGAACCTGCCTGAGGTCGGCCTCCTGGAAGCCTCGTCGGAGCCATGACCTGAGCGCAACGCGACTAGCTCGTAAGGGGATAGCTTAGCACTTTAGACATAAGTTTATAATGTAATAATGTGAATTTTATTTATGTTAGGCGTTCCTCGCCGTGTACAGAACCCATATCACTTAGCGCATAACGCGTATGTAAGGTGGATGTGTAGAAAACTATCTGTTACAATTAAACACGATAGATGAAATAGACTTTTATTTTCCATTTTCCTTAATCACTTTAAAAAAAGGTTGCTAGTGTGAAAGACATTTTTATATAAGAAAAAGACGGTAAAAAGCCAGCTATATTAATATCACTCCATTTTATTTCCTTTATTAGGAAGAGTCATGTTTTTTATATAATGACTTGGCAAAAGGGTTCACAACTTTGTCTTAAATAGCATACGTAAGATATGCTAATTACTATATGCTACAAAATCGTGAAGAGCAACACTTTGTTAACTATTGATTTTAATAATTTATATTTACTTCTTCAAAACAAAATTGATTTTAGAAGTATAAGAAGATGTGGTCGTCTTAAGAGTGTTTTACATGTTTAAAACTTTATGTCAGTGTCTAGGAGGTTTATGTGTCCATAAACGTCTTCCCCGTGACAGTCACCAATCTACAAGAAATAATAATAGTTTATCGTAGATATAACTTCGCCGTAGTTTTTTACTTATTATAAACCATACCTGGCTTCTTCCACAGTACATAAAGTGTCACATGACCTATAAGGTGTGTTCTTTTCAAAAAGGCGCTAAGTATATTATAGAGCAATTCCAGTACATTAAAAGGGCACATTGGAAAAATCCGTGCTTTCAATAATCTTCATTGGTTATGAATCTTTGACCTCATCGAACTTATTCCTTAGTTAAAAGTCCAGAAAACAAAATACAGAGACTAAAGTCTTCGATGTTCACAAGCTTCAGTTTCACAGTGTCCACAACACGTAGTTGGAGCATCCTGTAGCTTCAAAAATAAGTCGAAAACTTAGAATCAGAATCTTTTCGCTCCCTCGAGTATTATAATTAGTAATTCTTACACTTTTATCAAGTCCTTGTTAAATATTTAAGACATCTATTAAAATGAGTTTATCTTAAAGTATTTTATATTCAGTAGGAACCTTGTTGTTAAGGTTTTTTCTTTGTGATTATTTGAAATAATTTTGTAGGATTATGAATATTTCCCCAACTTCATATAAAATAAAATCAACATACATAAACATTACTTTTTACAGGTGGCATTAATTCTAATGAAATCAATATACTTATAATCAAACACAACACGACGAAGAGCAAAAAAATAATATGTTAAAGTAGAATATCTGTACCTAAAAATATTTAATAAGTATTTTGTTGGGGCGGTATATAGTGACGACCCGACGGTTAATGTTTCAGATGTCCTGGGATAATGGTGTCATAGGTGGTGAAAGCACTATCTCAGCGTCAACCTTTTTTGACAACACCCAAATTTTAACTAAAAACAATTAAATTTTATATTAATTCAAACTTATTCGTACCTGATCAAAATAAAAGTAATAATATTTATTACCAGTGCCATCTGTATTCTTTGTTGGCAACTAAGAGGAGCGCGACAATCACTCCATAGAATTCGGTCAGGATCAACGCCATCTATAAAAAGTATTAATCACCAAACACTTTAGAAGTCCCAACAGCTTCTATACTTTATTATTGCGCTGTTCGTGTTTTGTGCTAAAAACTTAATATATGTTTATGAAATGCACCGCTTCGTTGTTACGTAATATGTTGTTGTGGCACATGATTTATAATACGTTCCTATGTAGATGTCCGTCTAATGTTTTAATTGTCTGAATACTCAGAACTGACATTACATGATTCTTTTGATGAAGATGCCATTATATGATATTATTAAGGTCGCTAATTACTTAGATCGTCCAAACTTTAATTATTGTTTTTTCTTTAAGCAGTCTCCTGTCGACCATAACGCGACCCGGTCCTAGAACATTAAAGCGATGTCGCCTTAACACATGACGAGGAGCTTCACTGTACTAGGGTGTATTAAGGGGAAGATTCTTAAATGTTTTCCTCATTATATGACATTAACTGAAATCACTTACAAGTTAGAAAAAAGATTTAAAACAATGTAATCGAACGTTAATAATGATACATAAAAAATGCAGACGCCATTAAATAAATGACAATATGTGGAATCAGCAAATATATTGAATGACTGTGTAACACGAGCGACGAGACACACACTCACAACAAGCGGCACGGGGAGCTGTGACGTCACTCTCCTTTATTTATATGAATAAAGCGGATAAAGATCTGGTGTATGAGAAGAGGACGGCTCGACCTTAATGCGGCGGTGATATCAGAGCCGTTATCAGTGTGCGATTAGATACCGCCGCGAGCACACCTCCGCGCTGTGAACCTCGGCGAGTCGAGTGAGGAAAGAGAGGAGGCTCCGACTGACCAGACCGAGACATGAGGAGCAAAGACCGTCTCGATGAGCTCAGGCGGGTGAGTGGATGCTGTGGGTGGTGGGTGACGAGGACCAGCTCAATGGGGAAGCCACTCGTTTGCTATCAATATATATAAACATTTTCCGAATGTTGCCGTAATGGTGACGACCAGCCTGCTCATGACTCATTACATTGATCAATGTTAGTAAATTATTGTAATTGTAAAGAAAAGTGTGTTGTTTACTATCAACGATATAAACATACATGTGGGAACACAACGAGCGTCAGCGTCGGCGGTTACATACACCTTCACGACCTACAACAGACACTTGACGACATCGGTCTTGATGCTTATTATGAATGGATACAAAAAAATTACTTAATTGGCAATCTGATAACTTCAACTATAAATTGTTTAATTCTTAACAATTGTAAAATGTATTATACTACTATCTACAACAGCAGACCAGATAATTTCGACACATTTTGTTAATGACTGTTAACTAAAACTTTAAATTGCATCATAATGAACGTCCCGCCGCTTAAACAGTTGTTTTTAATTAATTAGATAGCTGGTCCAGCGTTTCGTTAACAAGTGTTTGCGTGTTTTCAGTTGGCGAGCAGTAAGGGCCAGGAGTGCGAGGTGCTAGTGGAGCCTCCCGCTACACCTGCTCCGCAGACACACCTGGACGGCCTGCTGAAGGAGGTTCTCACTAGTTAACTCTCTCTCTAGTATAATATTCGTAGAATCGAAGATCTGTGTCAAAGATAAACATTTTAACGACTTCATATTTTACACTTTATGACTCTAGATTGCCGCATCACCTGGCCGCCTCTACATCTTGTATATATGAACTAACGAACATGTGTACGCTTACTCTATGTTTGCATTCTCACACTACATTTACATATTTTTTTTATTAATTTTTGCTCATTGTATTGTTGACCCTTGCTTCTGAATGAGAAACGGCTCCTCAACTTTTGCTAAGCAAACCGATACGTCACGAGTTAGAAAACGACGGACCTGACGTCATTATGGTAGACGATGACAACTCTTACTAGGGGAACTGTTTATCTAATGTTAAATGTTTTCAAACATTCATGTATTAAGGAACCACATCTGACCCTGGCGGTGTCCCACTGATCAATTAATTGTCAACGCTCGCGTCGGTCGTTATGATCTCTAATTTTTCCAATTCCAATTCAATTTAAATAAAACACGAGTCCAAGTATTTAAGCAAGTATTTAGTAAGGTTACATGTTTATTTGGTCGACTCGTTCGTTGTTGACTCAAGGTGGCCGCAAGCGATGACATTCATCTATATTAATCTGAACTGACAACACGAACATGTAATATGACACAATCATACACTTGACGAGGAATGAAATAACACAAAACAGCTTCGTAATAAACAGACGTCGACTTTATTGTACACCATCATTAGGTAAGCTTCTGTATCTTTTCGTGCCTTTTACCCGTGCGTCAAACTCAAACTAACCTGTTGCATTGTGGTGACAGACTGCTGATTCTGTATTTATATAATAGAAGGTGATAAGTAGTTATATGATTTTCGTACAAACCGAGCTTTCTAGTTTAGAAAATATCGTACCTTAACGTGGAGTAATTTTCAACACACCCGACTTGCAGGTAGAACAGATCCGCGCTTGGGTGCAGGAGCTGGAGAGCAACACGCAGCTCATCCGTCGTCTGCACTCCGACCCCACATACCACAACGACAAACGTTGGTAGATCTCACACTTTCAATTCCCGATAATAACTTCTAAATGAAATAGTTTCTGTCACAATGTTACGGTATGTTCCGTTTACATTCCAGAATTACAGGATCAGCTTGATTCATTGGTGACCCGGTCCAACGCTCTGGGCACGAAGGCGTTGGGGGCTCTCCGTCAGCTGGAAGCTCGTGAGCGTGAGGTCGGCCGAGGGGCGGAGGAATGGCGCGGGGCGGCGGCTAGGATCGTGCGACTGCAGTACGCCGCTACACGTCACCTAACCTCCGACGCCCTCGACAGACACACGCACGCCCTGCAGCTGTTGAAAGATTATCAGCTCAGCTTACTGAAGGATCAAATTAACATAGGTTCGCGTGAACTATGCACCTTTAAATTCATTTTAAAACACTTTGAATTTATTAATTGTGTTCGATAAATTTAGTATCTGATACATGTCTAACTTTACAAATACAATCACTTTTACAAAATTCTTTTTCATTTAAATATTAATTAATTATTGTTATTTTATTCATTAGAGCAATGTTAAAAATTAAATAATTAACCATTATACATAAAAGTTCTTGGTGGTTCAGTTTCATGTCAGTTTTTGGTCTCTGGAATCCTTACAGCGCCGGCGGGGTCGGTGAACTGGAGTTACCTACTTAAGTTGTGTTAGAGCTGTGTTAAATTCACTCTCAACGTGTTAAATGATTGTTCCGCGTGAGACGCGGCGCGGCGGTCAGTGCCACGGAGCTCTATACACCGACACTCGTACAGCCGAGAAATTATCGATGCTAGGAATTATGATCTCGTTACTGGTTGTGATTATTTAATTAACTTTTCTCTCGTTTCCAGCAAGCCTCGCAATAACAGATGAAGAATGCGAACAACTGTTGGAATCAAATAACGTTTCTTTATTTGTGGATAACGTAAGATTTCTTTTTTTATTGTTTTTTTTTTATGGTAGATTTATAACTCATTAAACGGTGTTGTGTGGATTTTGCGTAGTTACGGGCGGAGACGGCGGAAGCTCGTCTAGCTCTGCGCGAGGCGGAGGCGCGTCGTGATGAGCTACAGAGAGTGGAGTCATCTCTGAAGACAGTGAGGGACCTGTTCACACAGCTAGCTCATCTAGTCGCCACCCAGGTCCGATCGATTGGCTAGTACCGTCACTTTAACATTAATTTAACTTACTAAATTATAAAATAAAATATTGACAATTTAAATAGCAAGAGCATTTGGACAGCGTTGAATACTTTGCTTCACAAGCGACGGAACATGTGGAGTGTGGAGGTCAGGAACTCCTCAAGGGTACGATCAGCCGGAAGAAAGCGAAAAAGGTAATTTTTCGCCAAGTGAATATCGTTAAATAAGTAGAGTTCTATAATGAGGAGTTTAATTTAAAATTTCTTATATTGCAGAAAAAAATGGGATTGATAATTTGTCTCGCTTCAGGAGCTCTCATAGTTCTAATGGTTTTAATATACACGTGAGACAAAGAGAACAGTCCCACGAGGAGTGTGACTCTGAGAGGAACAAGCAAAACAAATCAGATTGAATCTTCTGTATTATACTTATTAGTACCACCTAGTCCATATAATTAATAAATTATCATTATTTTCTTAGTTATTTCTGATTATACGATTTTCATACTGGTAACAAATAATATTTTTAAAATAATATAGATCTGTTCGACAAACCATGTACTATAAAGTAATTTTATTAGCGCTTGGATAACACAAGTCAGTCAAAACATAGCGCTGTGAACTTTTTTAATGATTGGAAACATTTTAAATAAAGAAGGAAATGCAAAATCGTTCTATATTTCTGTGTTATGTTTTAGTAGAAAGGACATTAGGCCCCTTGAGTTTCCGATTGATGCGCATACTTCCCGGACTGGGATATTTCCGGAAGTATCTGCACCAAGCCGGCAGAGAGACTTTGCCATCGTGCCGCTATTATAGCAAGGTGAACACAAGCACAGCAGAATAGTAAACAAAAAATAGCCTGGTGGTGTGGCTTTCTTTGACCACACAGGGATTTGACTTAATGAGAGTAGTGGACCCGAAACTTTTGTTTCAAAGAAGGATTATTCCTGGCCTTGGAGGTGTCCGGAATATGGGAATATATTTGTCTTGCAATTTTCCTGCAAAATTGAGAACGCTCTTAACAACAAGGCGTGAGACGTATCAATTTGTGGAGAAGCGATGATGTGAATACATACACCGCTAGGCAGTCCGTGACTCGTTTCAAGTTGAGAAAGCTGGGTCGGGCTTCACTGCACGAGTGGAAAATTGTATATCTTTCCATCAAGAAACTCTTGAAAATTATAAAGTTTGGTCGAAGAAAACCAAACCTTTCGTTATTTTGATGGCAGACTGTTGGCAACGGGCTGATATTGTGACCCCTCACACCGACAAGGCCGTGATTACGTTTACAAGGAGTCCCCATCTCACGTTGTGTTGCCGGTCTTTTTGTATCAAAGGATTCCATAAAATCTTAAATGTAATGGCTGTCGATAACAATTTAACAAAATAATAAAAAGAAAGGGCTTTTTGAATTAATGTATAACTGTCAAAGATATGTTGCATAATGTGAAAAATAAACACAAGTTATACCTTTTTTTTATATTGATTGTATGTATATTATGGAACACGTTGCATTTTGCAGAAAAGATAACATCATGTTGTATATTGGTAAAGTTGTTTTAGCATTCAGTAGAATGTTTAAATTAATTTAATGTAAAATTAAAATCCAAAAAATTATAATTGTCATATATATATGGCAATTATAATTAAATACAATAAAAAATCTTTTTTTTATTATATTCAAAAAGCGATACAATACGTTTATATATATATATATATACACATATATAATTTTTACACTGAAAAGCTTCATTATAGGAAATAGATATCGGTATCACAAAGGTATTTAAAAAATGTCTTGTATCGTGTTTGAACCTCCCAAGTCCGCCATTCCTATTCATAATTTTCAAACAAATAATTAATAACACTCTGTTTATTGGTATTAAATCGAAAGTAAATCTGTCTGTCTGTTACGCTTTCACGCCTAAACCAGTGAGCCGATTTTGATGAAATTTGGTACAGAGAGAGAATGGACCCTGAGGAACAACATGGGCTACTTTTCATCGCAAAAAATGTGGGAAGAATAGGTAAAAAGAGAGGATGACTGTCCATATGTTTATTCGTGATTTTTAAAGCTGTAACTGTGAAACTTTGTATTTGGACAGTTTATGATAAACGAAAGAACATAGGCTACTTTTTATCACTAAAAACTAAGGGAGAATGGGTAAAAAGAGGGGACGAATGTTCGTACAAAAAATCGTCATTTTTTGAATATTCTGAAATTTACGTGGACGAAGTCGCGGGCAAAACCTAGTATACTATAAAAGAAGGGAAAGTACTGTGCCTTCCTTGTTGGGTGCGTTTCAGAAAACATCATTGTTTTATCTGTGCTGTAGTATCTCGAAGCAACGTACCCAGCTGTCTATTTGCGTTTTAAACGATTGTTTTTCATCAGGCGCTAAACGGGTTTGTTGATGTCGGTTTTTTTTTAAATAACTATTTTGTATATTTTCAATAAACTAATTTAATTCTAATATTCATTACGGCATTATTACGGTATTTGATAAATATATTATGAGCACTTTTATATATCGGTGGTATGTCTTATGGTACTTACAAGATGTATTTGTCATAATATAAGCACTTTAACAATATGCCTATAGAATATGCAGACCTATTGAAGGATTTCGTAACATATAGCTACTTCATGCGGAATGATGAATTCTACATATAATAGATGAAGTTGCAATGGTTTGGCCGGTCACCCTCGTTGTTGTTGTCTCGATATATTCACGGAGGACTTTATTCACGGTTTGTGATTTGTTTTGAGAATGCGAGCGTGTATATGTGTAGTCGATTGCGTTGTGTTGCGATGAGGGACAAGCGTCCAGTCTGATACTTGTTCATAGATTAGTGACGAAACATATAATAAAAATAAAATAATAGGGTACAACAAAAAATAAAAATGAATGGGTATACAATCTTAAATTTAAAGATACGGCACAATATGCCAACATTAGTTGCACTTCACTATATTAAGAACATTACATACATTACATAAATGTAAATTGTACAACACGTGTTCACTTTTTAAGAGACGGAATATGTATTCACTGCGTGAGGTGGGTGAGGTGGGTGAGGTGGGTCGCGACCGCAGCGGCTAGCGCGTAACCCCTGGATTTCGCTTCTCAGAAACTTGGTGTACCCTTGTTTGCAGTATTTCCAACATGTCCAAGAGGTGACAATGATTGCAGTCGTGATGATTAGCATGACTATAAGGTTTAATTTGTCATTGGTAATCTCATGAAGTGTGCTTGTGTCCGCTTGATCTGCCTGCCCGTTTTGGGAAATGATAATTTCTTCTTTTGCTTTGTGGTTTTCCCATCTTGATATTACACGAAAATGCAGTGAATTGGATGTGTCAAATGGAAGTATGAATGATAATAAGAATTTTATTTATTCAGACCTAAATCTCACTGTCGGCTTGATGAGTCATCCGTATCGGGTTCGGATCAGGTTGTTATTGTTACCATACTCCACGCTGCAGTTGATATGCTCCCCAGAACTTCTCCCTCTCCCTAGAACTGTAAATTCTTCGCCTTTATTTGCGGAGCCTATTGATTTTTCTGAGTCTTTGTGCAGTAGAAATTCAAGTTTTAATCGATCGATTGAGTTCGTTTTAATATTATCAGATATCATAATTATAAAATCTTTATTCCCTCTCTCTATGACTTTATGGGACCCAAAATAAGGGGTTGTTAGGGGTTTTGTGACATGGTCGCAACGTACAAATACGCGAAAACACGATGATAAGGCTGGGTGTAAAAAATTATTTCCTTGTCTGTGCGGTCGCTTCGGTGCGGCGGCTTCGGTGCGGCGGCAAGGTAACGAATGTGCATACGCAGATCTTGCAATAGTGTTTCGTTATCCGGAGATACTTGCTTTGACGACTCAAAGAAATCTCCTGGTAATTTGAGAATAGTGCCATAAACCATTTCAACGGCAGAAATACCTGTATCGTCTCGTAATGATCTCGTAAAGTTCTCAGGCCGAATAAAACGATTGGTAGCTGCTTTACCCAATTTTCAGTATTTCCACGTGACATCAGTGCTGTTTTTAGCGTTCTGTGCGACCTTTCTATAATACCCTTGGCTTGGGGATGGTAAGCAGTAGGGCGAATTTTCGATATTCCTAAATATTTTGTCATTTTACAAAAAAAAGATTTAATTCAAATTGACGACTGTGGTCTGTAGTAATTTTGACGGGACAACCGAATCTTGTAATACATTGAGTATAAAAAGCGCATGCGACGCTTTCTGCGGTAATATCCTTTAAACATTCAGCCTCAGGCCACCCAGTCGCTTTATCTATAACAGTCAATATGTATCTATAACCTTGACAATACTTTAATGGACCGACAATGTCCACATGTAGATGTTCAAAACCGCTACAAGATGGAAAAGAGCCAAGGGGGGATATTGTATGGCGTTGAATTTTTAATTTTAGGCAATTAACGCAGGCTTTCGTCCACTCATAAATGTCCAAATTCATATATTTCCAAAAATATCTGTTTGTTAGGTTCCTGTTTTAAATTGTTTTTACAAAAATCGAATGTTTCTTCGGCCTCTTTGCTCCACTTGATTGGGGTGCTATCGTTGCGTTTTGTATTATGTAAATATGTATTTAAAATTGCATGGTATGTAGTCGCATTATGCAAATGACTTCTGTAAAAGATTATCATTCCCATAAAGCGGCGCAATTCTGATACTGTTTTTGGTTTGGGATAGTCTGTAATAACCGTGACTCTATTACTCAAAGGTCGTATACCCTCTTCAGATACGTGGTATCCCAAAAAGTCGACTTCCGCTTTTCCAAAATCGCACTTAGCTAAGTTAATAGTAACGCCGTATTGATTAAGGCGTTTGAAAACAGTCTCTAAATGCATTCGATGTTCCGATTCAGAGTTTGAAAAAATAATGCTATTATCAATGTAGTTAAATATATAGTCCAGACCTTCAAAAACGACATGATTCATAACGCGCTGAAAACCGAAGGTCATTCGTGGGGATTCAAACAGGTCAAACGGAGTTATTATTGCGGTTTTTTTTCAATATCGTCCGGCGCTGTCGGAATAAAATGGTATGCGCGATGTAAATCAATTCGGGAAAATATCTTTTTCCCAGACAGTAGGTCTGTAAAGTCGTGTATACGAGGTATCGGATATCTATCTGGCTTCGTGATAGCATTAAGAATGCGATAATCGCGGCAAGGTCCTATTTCTCCATTCTTTTTAGCAACCACATGAACTGGACTGGCCTAACAACTCTTCGAAGGTCTACATATGTCTATTTCTTGCATAAACTCGAATTCTTTCTTAACTTTCATATGTTTGTCTGCGGAAAAAGGTCGAGTGCGGGCAAAGACAGGGAGTCCAGTAGACTCGATGTGATGCATAACGTTATGTTTTGGCACATTTTTGTAGCACATATATTTTGTTATATCTAGTGCTACAAAAATGTGTCAAAACATAACGTTAATTTGTTATAGTGTTTGTGGTGATTCAAAAAAATCGGCACCAAGGATTTTACATCCGCGAGTACAAAATTCCACGCATGAGGTCTTCTTAATTTAAAATTTTACTGTAAGCGTTTAGATTCATATGTTCGTAATTTACTTCGTTTGCGGCATACAGTCTGTAGCCAAAAAACGTAGGCCAATGTAAAAGTCGGTCACGCATAGGAATGGTAAAAGGGTGCAGACATCCGCCGCTGACTGCAAGTTATTTAGTTTTCCTGGTTCTGGGTATTTTGTTTATTCCATGCGCACGGCTCTTAACATTTGTTAGCTCTATAGCAAAATCGCGCATAATAATAGCAAAAATCGTGAACGCTCAATTAAAATTTCGCTTTTGTTTTGAAATCTTTGCATGTTCTGCAATTCCATCACTTGTAGAGACAACTGAGCCACTTGTGCGTTACAAACATGGTAAGGTTATCAGCTGACGTCGACGGTTTGCTACAAACGTCCGCTACTTGAATCGGCCTTGAAGTTTCCATAATTTTGTCTGCAATAGTAGCCAAATTTTATAAATCTTTTACATCAGTGACGGCAAGGACGGAACGTACTAAGGCTGGCAAATGACCTTGCCACATGATACTCAGTGTTTTGTCAGAAATTTTTCACCTGTTCAAATCTCGCATGCGTTTTAAAAGTTGAGATGGTTTCTCATCACCAAGGTCGAATTCACTGGAAAGTTTTTGGAGTTGACGATTTTCTGATACTTCGTACGCTAATAATCTCGATTTCAGGGTATCGTATTTCTTTGTTAGAGCCGCAGAAGTAGAATATCACCGACATGTTGTATTACGTCTTTTTCCAGCTTCGTGACAACTAATTTGAATTTTGCCTTGTCGCTTAGTTTTTGGGGTTCACAGTGCACAAACCCTAAGCGAGCTTGATCGCACCAAAATTCTGGTATTCTTGACGGTACTGTGACTGTTGCTAACTCGGATGGTGTGCCGGCTGAGGGTGTTTTATTTTCACTAGTCATTTTATAATAGTCTTATGACTTCTTATAAACTACTTTAATCACGAATCACGTCGGGGTCACCAATTTGCCTGATGCCTGATGAAATGGCTATCTAGAATATATATATGTGTGTAATGTAATATTATAATTTACAATTTAATCATTGACACAAGATTATAGTGCTAAGTTCCGATGGCGACTGTCAACCGAAATATAATTATTTATTTTTTTAGTTTGTAACATATCGAATATCGGTTTATATCTAAGTGCCAATATGGAATGTGATTTTCGCTTACATTAATAACATCATAATATATAAAACGTAGGCACACTGCCTTCCGGATCTCCTCCGACACCTGGACGATGTGCGTTTTACAGTAAGGAGTCGGTTTAAAATTTTCTGTTCGCGACGGCAGACGTCTGCAGCCCGGTAGGGTAGGTAGGTAGTTTTTTTTTTAAATGAGGATTTAATTTAATGAGGATAATAAATGAGTGAGACTTATGCTAATTTAAAATCTAAGAGTCTGAGCTGACAAATTATAAATTGAAATTCTAAATAAAGGGTGAGGTAAAATGAAAACAAAATTTCTTATTGCTATTTAATACAGGATATAGTGAGTATAGACAAAAGAAAAAGGAAAGTGAAAATAATTCAATAGACTTCTTATTGATAAATATAAAATTTAACATTTGCATAATTTAAAGTTGAGATAGAGCATGAAAGAAACACAAAAGTATTAACATTGAGGTTAGGTGTTATTAAAAGCTTTGAGGTTGTTGATAACATTTTCGGAAAAATAACAAAAAAAAATCGTTTTAATCTGCGCCGGGACCTGATGGTATCCCATATAGTATTAAAAAAAACTTTCCACCCCTAGTAAGTGATATGATCGCATCGTATTACTCCAAATTAAAGTTTTCTATAACAACTAAAGAAGACCAATCAAAACTTTTAGTTACAATGTAGGAATATTTCAAGGATGTTGTTTATCTCCAATTGTATTTAATATTATAATTAACATCGCAGTAGATAAATTAATCATCAACGAGAAAAAATGGGGGTATCGGTTCAAGTTTAATAATATATACACAGAATCTATTTTAGCCTTCGTTTACGATTTCGCAATACTGACACGTAACCCCAAACACTCTCAAGTACTATTAAATGAAGTGGATAAATTCTGTAAGCGGACCGATGCATTGAAGACAAAACCAAATAAATGTCACTGTCTGTGTCTCGGTAGGCGGAATACAAGATACACCTCATACGATCAGGGATTATCGTTAGGCGGTCAATGCAATTCTTCTTAAATTTCTCGGTCGGAAGATTGATAATATAAATCGTATCCCATCTTTAGAAGGTATAGTAGATAGCTTTTTTTTTTTTTTTAAACGATCTCAACAAGATAAATAGCCAATAGATCAGTAACGTTAAAAGCTTGGAATTACGATAATTACTTAACTTCACGTTTAGGTTGGTATTTTTTTTTTCTCGTCTATTTTAATAAAACCCACTTGTCAAAGTTAGATATAGGCGTCATAAACATGTTGAAGTTTTGGCTCGGGCTCGAGCTAACTGTTAATTCATCGGCTTTATTCAGGGTACGCAATGGTTTTGGGATAGGTAGGTAGGTAGGTAGGTTTTTTTTTTTTCTAAATAAATTGACTAAGGGTGGGTAAATAATATATTTTTTTTTTACACAGGGTAAATAAAGCAACACAGTAGTGAAAAAATATAGACACATTAACATCAGTATGTTGATTGAAAATAGGAGACGCCACT
>DVQP01000314.1:0-25351 GCA_018231745.1 Danaus eresimus
TGCTATTGTTCCTAACAGATTGATGTTGATTAATTTTTCTTTAATAATAACTTTTTATGCTTTACTTGTTAATTTGTTTGTTAATAAGGCTTTGATGTTTGTGTTGCCTGTATAGCACATTTATTTTGTTTGTAACTTTTATGTTTCGTTGCATTGTCTTGTTCGCTGCGCAGCCAGGGGAGGAGCATCATTCGATGAGTGTAAGTAAAACAATTATGAGTTTGTTTTATATATATCATGACATATATGTGATAGAAACAAAAGGCTATTGAGGTTGGGAGTTAATAAATATTATTTATATATTGCTTAGTACGCGTCACAAATTAATCTCTGTTTTGATGATTATTGACGGCTTATTTTACTTCCGTAAGTAGTTAGTCTAAAGTCTAGCGTATTTGTAACTGTACATAATAATAAAACTGTCGTACCTTTTATGTGTTAGTGTTTAATATGTTATGAGAACATCAATAAAAATAACCAAACTAAATTTCTACACTTATTATTGTTAATATAATTTATTATTTTGCCAGAAATATTAAAATATTACTCCTTACAACCTAGTTTATTTTTTTATATACTTGATTTGTTGTATCAGTAGACGTTTTTGATGTCCATAACTTGACTTAAGTCCATCATTATGTATACTTCAAATAGATGCTTGATTTACTTAAAAGAATTCCTGTTTCTTGGAAATTGCATGTCTAGGATTGCAATACTAAGAAAATAGCTTGATTAATCCCCAGGACCACGGTGAACTAAAAAGCGTCAGAAGTTGCATTCACTTTTCAATTGAAGCGTGTAATTGACCTAAGCAACTGGATATGGTGATATTCGTGACGCAATACATGCATGTTCATGCAAATATATATGGTTTTTCGTTAAAAGCATATATGTATATAACACCTAGTATAGCGCTGCACTAAATAGTCGTATCCTATATTTAGAGTTGAACTAATTGATCTTATTCTTTTAACACTACTTTCATGGTTGGTTGTAACAAATTCTTAATACAAGTAATTAAAAATTGAAAACCAATGCCCTTAAACCATTTTTAAAGGATTTTAATTGAGAAGGATGTAATTGTTATAATAAGCTGTGGCAGAATGACCAAATGGATTTTTGTTCAGCAAAATAAGTCCAAATGAATTACAATTAGTTTAACTAAAATTCATCTTCTATGTGTGACTAGAGCATCGTGATAAAATTATGATATATATATTCCTATACTTTGGTGATGTCATTTACAGAGCGAAACTCTCGACCCGTTGCTAGCGGCGTGCGCGGAAAGTCCCGCGCGCGGCAACGGGCGCCGCCTCCCCGCCTCGCCGCTGCACCCTGATGCTTGTGCCGAAATGCGTCGCCAAATAGTCTACTTACAGGTAGAATATGAAACAAATATTTTCGGCATACTTTGCAGCATCCGGGATCACGGGCAGGCGAGATGAGAACGACCGTGATCACGGTTGCCGCAGAATAACCGAAACCGAAAAAGTTTTTTAATTTCCTACCAGGATGATATCAGACATTATAAACGCTTCAGATCATATACAAGTCTCGTAAATAATTAAACCTGGAACCCGTATCTAGGAACAACACTAAGAAATGTATTATAACCGCCACGGCAGATGGTCAAGTAGACGATAAGCCATTTTTCTGATATCAAATGTTCGGTAACACATTTTTCGTCAGCGTTTTCCATGTTGACTGTATAGAATTAAAAACATTTAATATTTAAACGCAGTAAGTGCTTAGTAAAATAAAACTATTTTTGTTTCATTAATGGTAGTTTTTGTACATAAGTTCGAAAAGACGAGGTCAAAGTAATTAACGAAATTTTTTAATATGAGACACTATTATATCGTCTGAAAGTAACAGAAATTAAGGGATAAAAATTTAATGTAAATACAATAAATGTAAGTGTTTTCCAAAAAAATATTTATAACTAAAACTTTTCATATTCTTATTCTATATTTTAAAGAATTGTGAAAAATAAAACATTTATATTTTCTTGTAATAAATAATGGCTATTTGCCGTTAAATTGCTTTATTCTTTCTCTAAAAGTTATATGTCATTTGTAGCAAGAAGAAAGAGTTTTGATATAAAAATCTAATATATGTCAATGTTTATCTGTATCTTGATCTATTGAGAGCAATATTGATAAGAATAAATGGTTTAATAACACACTCAGTACATCGTATCAGTTTGTATCCTTATTGTTAAAAAGATTTTGAAATAAATTTCAGGAATTTAATATAATAAATACCAAGAAACATGACAAAAGGAATTTAATAAAACATACAAATAGACTAGTAAATAACGGTTTGCTCACAGTAGTAATCGATAACAACGTCATAGATTGATTTCAATTCGATCAGAAAATGAACACTAGGAAATTCCGGCTCAGTTAATGAGATAATAACTTCATTGTCCCAGGGTCAGTTGGAAGAGAGAGATCGGTTGGTGCGTGTGTTGCAACAACAGATGCTGCGTATGGCTGAGAGCCATGAGCCGAGAGTTGATGACACCTGCAATGTCGCCACACAGACCGATCGAGTGAGAAATACTTTCATAGCTCTAAATTTCTGCTAAAATTCTCATAACTTCTGAAAGCTCCTATGACGTTATTAACATTTCATTATAATTTCTTCCAAAGAAGATTCAAACATGTCAAGTAATTGCTGCTATAAATAACAACTAAAAAAATAGTTTTCAATATTTTTCTATTTTCAGTTGCGGCCACCTATCGGCAGCTCGCTAGCGAGTTCTGAAAATTCCGGTTTAGTGAGGTAATAGATCAATTAAATTAAGTCTTAATTTAGGCATACATCACTCATTTTGTACTTCTGCTAGACCCCACCATATAGAAATCTCCCTTCATAGCGACTTTGAACTATTTTCATAGTTTCTTCAAAAAATATTTTTCATTATCAATAATACATCGTTATAGCTTATATATGTATGTATTTTTATATATTGTTTTAGGTTATTCGCCGCTTCAATAAATTCAATGAAGTCCATTATTCACATGATGCAAACATCACTCACGTTTCTAAATACAAAATATATATCTTATCTGAATGATAAAAATCAATACAATGCTATATGTACAAATACATTCTCCGTTAAAAATTTCACAAAATATCTAAGAAATCTAGAATGGGCTGCCATTTTTGGCGACTATATGAATAAAAAAGTTATTTTCTCATCTACTTCTATGTGTACTATTACTTTAACATTATCACCTTTTTTCACGGGACTATTTATTTAATCATTCATTCATAAAATTAGTTTGATTAAAAATCTTATAAGATGTCTTTTAGTTCCATTGCGACATTTTGTTTCAATTATCTATCAAAACTTGTGTTTTATAAAACTCGGTCGGGTCAGTACTACGTTCTTATTGAATACTAGCACTTCCCTCAATATTTTTTTTACTTTACCTAAATTAATATGACTTTTTTTTGTATATACATATATTCACATTAAACTGCCCCTCTTCCAATGATAATTCCAAACAAACTTCCACCTCATATTATTATTTCCACGCTGCACGGACAGCTTCCACTTGGGACGCGTTCGTCCGTCGGAGCAGGTACCGTGGTTGGACTGCTTGCTCGGTGTCTGCCTTTTGTGCTCGTTTACTTTGCTGTGTTGCTTGCATCTTTTGTATATCTAAATCCAAACGCTTACGTTTCAAATGCTTGCTTGAGTATATCATTACAACTCATGGACAATAAGAATTTATTTAAGCATGACTTAGTTGATCTTTATTTCGAAAATTAAAATTACCTCACTTTGTTCCTGATATACAAATTACAAAAAATATTGTGCCTTTTAACATATTAAGAAAGTATATTTTTAACAAGTGTTCTTTTATTATACAAGGATTTTTATAGAGCTTTGTAAGAATTATATTTTTATATATATATTTATACATACATATATTACGAACAAATGCACAAAATAGGCTGTCTAAAAGTTTATTATACAAAATCAACTCAAAAAAACAGGTGATATTAGAGTGTTGTGTGTAGTTGATATAATTTTTTTTTTGTGAACTAACGTTTGATAACCATGGCCTTGATTATGAAAAATATCTCTATGTTACACGCTGCCACAACAGAACGTAAAGGTGAGCACTTCGATAGAAGATAGGCTAAAATAAATTAGCTATATTAATTTTAGATTAGACGTTAACTGAAATAAACATTTCAAATAAAAATTCGTATACGATATTAAAACTTTTTTCTCCAGTAATGTGAAGTATATTTATCATCATTATTAAAATAATTAAATAATCCGAATCAACTCAAAGTAAGATCATGTATCTACATAACAAAATTTTAATATACTTTTCTATTTCACAGTTGGAATGAACAACCTAGTGGAAGGAAGCTGCCGTATAGTGAAGCACAAAAGACAAAAAGGCCTGTTAATAATGGGACCGTGAAATGTCAGTGCGGTGCGAGGAAAGTGAACGGACAATTAGACGAAAACAGACAGACGGACAAACTTACTGACAAGCGGGACTCGGTTCTGCTGAAGCCTAACAGTCGGGTTGGATCTAAATACCTTCAAGCATTAAACAACACAGACAATAGAAGATATATCAAACGAGATTCGTCTCTCAACGATAGATATGAACGACGAAGCCTGTACTCCTCACGTTCCAAATCTATAGAGAATTTCCACAACCAACATTATCTGTCCACAGAGCCTTTACTTTCCAAAACAGCGGTTATTGAGGAGACCTCAATAAAACATCACACGTCCTATGGAGATCTTTACAATGGAAGGATAAGTAGCAAGGAAAGTGTAAACGGGAATAGACACAGTCCAAGTCTCGGTCAATCCACAGACACGGATTATAGTTCAGATGGAGGATATAAGTCTTTGCCATCTTCTATTAACTACAGTACGTCACCCAAAAAAGTAAGCGGAATACCGCGGAGGTCTTACGAACAAAACTTTAATTCGCCAAAACAAATCAGGGCGAGCGCCATCTAACGTACAGCTCTATGTTGAAACTGTTGCAGGCCAATATCATAAGGTTTCATTGTGCTGTATGAAATATTACCGGACTGACTGACTCACAAACATTCTGACATTTTGTTTCATTAAATATTCCCTTCGAATAATTAGCGTTTCGTGCCATGACTAACAAGAACAAGGCTTGTTCGCGTTTATATCGAAGCTTAAATTAAGATCTTGTTTTGATGCCAAATTGTAATCGATGTTAAATGTATTCCCATTAAAAAAATCATTTGACTTGAAATGTATTTCGTTTCTGAATCGATTGCTTTGCGCAATTTTTTTTATACATAGATAAGCTTGACCCCTGTACATTACAGATGGATAAAGAAACCGGATTATACTATTATTTGTAGATTTCGATTCACATGTTTGTATACAGACGATATTTTAGATTTTCTATGATAGACAAACTAGTTGTGACGCTTACAGCGTTGTGTTATGTGATAAGAGTGGCTGTAAGGACTTCATTTCGTTTTATCTTCCTATATCTTATGTACATTGTATTGTATGTTATATCAAGTTGTTTACTTGTACGCTCCTTATATTATTTATAAACGGTACTAGTTAGGTATCAACAAGCTTGCGGCATTTCGTATCCCCGATGTCATTTTGAAGCATTTGTCTAATTAATGTAATGTTAAATGTGTAATGATTTAGTATTTCTGTATAGAAATTTGTAATCTTCCATAAAAATTGTCTTTAGGTTGTAACTGAGGTCGTGTGGTGCCGGCTTTTTTTATAATACGAAATGAATTTAAGACTAGTTCATCTGAATTTTAACTTATTTTTAATATAAATAAAGCCAGTTCTACACGAGCCGAGGTCTCGATCGCATAAGCAAAACATCCTATTGATACCTAGTGTTATCGTATAACGTAATGCATATTGTACTTATGGCCGACGTCTGTTATAACGTTCATTATCGCCTCTATTAGTTACATAAGTGAAAGCCCATTAGCTTTAGTATGAAATATATTAATTTAAATCTAAAATGTTTCAATAAATCAGTTTAATTTTGTTTATGTTTTTTATTTTATTTCTTATATAGTATTATGATAATTTGGTTTCGTATTTGTGTTGTAATTCATTATTTGTTATTTGAAAATATAAACATGGAACAAACATCTTTTAAAATAACATCTTCTTTGTTAAAAAAAAACATATTAAAGTACAAGTATACATCCGACTTCCACACCGAATGTGATTGACAATTTGACAGAAAAACAAACTTGAAAACCGACATTCAAATTACTATACAAGATTTAAAATGAAGAGACAATACTACTTTTGTTTTTATTTCGCAAAATATAATTTTCATGATTTATGCAAGATAATGAATTTTAGAACTATACATGACAATTCTTACTTGCGAAAACAAGGTCCCGGTATTTGCGGAGATTAATTTACAACTATTTTGACTCCACGTCATCAATGATCCACCAAGATAATTCCTGTCCTCTTAGTAAGACCCTACTAGCCGCTAATTCTGTTTTGTAATCCTTTATTTCTTTAGTATTTTTTTTTCAAGATGTTACTTCAAGATTTTTATTTTGGAACATAATTAAGTCTGCGATGAGCAATATACATGCAGATTATCTGATATTATTTATTTTAGCCGCAGAATGCTTAAGAAATTTATAACTAATAAATCTGAAATACAAAACAGATATATATAAAATTACCTACACTATTAAGTGACCTTAGATTACTGATAAAAAATGTATATCACAAAAGAAAATCTCCATACAATAAATCCATACCTAACATAACATGTGTTTTATTGTGGCCGATAAATTATTTTTTATGTCCCTCTTATAAATTTGGTTATTATATGAAATACAGATAATGGGAATATTTGTTTTTATTACGATACGAAAAAGAAAATGTCGCTTGTCCCATTTTACAAACTTAAAACGATTTCCGTTCTCTAAATATTATTTGCGAAAAAATATTTAAAGTTATTGTTATAATAATAAATAATTTTTGATATAATTCTAATTACTTACAGTAGTAACTCTATATCTGAAGGATATTTCGAAACAAAGATTTATGATTTGATATGGACGAGTATTTTAGCATTACTCAAGCGTTTCTAACATTAGGTTATTACAAGAAAATAAAAAACGTTTATTATATATGTTATGAGTTAGATTTAATCTGTATGCTAAATCTATAGCCCCTGGACGTTCTTGCAGATGATTTGTTCTTGAACCTTGGACAAAAGATAACCGATCGCTGGGAGCACGCCACACGGTCACTCCGCTGTCGGAGCGCGTTTAATTTACACGTTGTGCAAATACATCGCTTGTTTTATAAGTTTACGAAATACCAACTGTGATTTTAATTTAAACGAAGGTATGCGGTATTTTTATTATTCTTTATTTACCGAATGATTTTTTTTTAACGTGGTGTTTTAAATATGTTTCAATTGAAAAATAAATATATGAGGTGGCATTAAGATGAATTAAGCACATAATTTTTCGTCACTCAATAGTAAATATGTTCATTAAGTGTTGAAAAAACTGTTCGATAACCTGAGGAAAATGTAACAAGTGAAACAATAGTCCATTACTAAACAAGAAAAATTGCAGACTTTTGTTTTGCAATGTGATTGCTGTTGTGATTACCGTTTGAGTAGGAGGGTAAACTCGTTTAGGCTGGACTCCAAAATTTAACATGCAATGTATGTACATAGAAATATGTGGAAAAATAATGGATTTGCTTTGCTTTTAATGTATTATAAATATTTTTCCCAAAAACAAATTAATTGGTGCAATCGGCGGTTGGGTTTCAAATAAGTAAATGTTTACACTTATAACAAATAATTTTAGGAATCTTACGACTATCTCAGGTCAAAAAAGAAAAGAACACTTCATTTAGAATACTTGAGATTTTATTTGCTTTCATGGTAAGTCTAAAAGTTATTAATATAAACTAATTTGTTCATTAGAGGCTAATCAATTGTATTGTAAGGCCAAATACTATTCAAAATAACTTTCAAATACACGTGTCATTTATTTGTTAGGAACTTTAAAAAAGTATTTATTGTCTCCACACATTTAATGTATTAAATCAAATAAGCTAACATAACAGTGCCTTGAATACGTCATTTGTAACTTAAGATTTTATTAATTCGAGCGATATCCGATAAAAACATGAGAATTTTATAGAATTTAAAATTCAAATTGATTATTTAATACTTAAAAAGTATATATAAAAAAATATATCGCACCAGCATTTTTATCTTTACATCCTTTAATTATTTATTCATATTAATAATATATTAATGTAACATAAATTCTATTTCACATATAAAACGCATGTTCACACGATATCATCCTGTATTTTTAACACTGAGCTTACAATAATTTCTGCTACATTTCACATATTAAGAGCAAAGTAGAACATTGTCGACCCCTACTATGAAAAGTCGATGGGAAATCTATTTTGTTTCTTTAATAATAATCAACATATATATATATATATGTAACTTTGTGAACGTAGTGAGTTCCTTGTCACACTTCGAAATGATTTACTAGAGAATATGCATACATTTAATATACATTGCAGGCAAGTCTAAGACAGTATTATGTCACGGGGTTTTTATGTAAACGACAAACAAAGCTAAAGGTTATGTATGTAAAGCTGTTTTTATCACTACAATCACAAATAGGTATAACTATCGATTGATGTATATTTGATTGTTTAATACCCGCTTGTAAACGCGATAATATTATCGCTTGGGTCAGATATGTGCAGTGGTTCACTATACTGAGTAATGTTGATTGTCATTTGTCCTATTTAAAATGATTTTATTATGAAATTCATTAGTATAAAATTATATTGAAATCTATTGAAAAATATCCAACAGACATATTATATTGTTATGGTTTTGTTACGTAAAAAAAATTGGGCGAAATCGGTCCGTTTAAAATGGGTCAAAATCGAGTTGGTAGAAATAGGTTACAAACACACATACATACACGTGAAGCTAAAGAAAAGAATGTAAAAAATAAGTATAAATTAGCTTATAAATGCAAATTAATATCGCATTCAATATTTTACCAAAATAAATACATAGTCAATAAATTATGTGAATATTTTCGATTTATGCATAAAACAAATCGATTCTTATATAAAAAAAACAAGCTCACTCCCTATTAATATTATAATTTATGCAAAATTATGCACAAGATTGGATATTTTTTTTTACTTTCACTAAAAAACACACTTTTACTAATGTAAAGTTTCGAAAAATAGGTTGCCAATAGTTGCGTGTATTGTTTAAAAAATAACTTCACAATCATTATTAGACCATAGAAATAATGAATTATTAAAATTCTTTTTGTGGGCCTACAAACATATTCAGAATAAAAATAGTAAAACATGAAAAAAAACACTACGATTACGTTCAGGTTAATGAACTTTCTATAGATAATCTTATTTATTGTCCGATAATTTAATTAATTATTATAATGTTGCTGTGCGTAATTTTTTTTAAATAACTTATGCTTGTATATTATAAGTAGTTTTATTTAAAGGATAAGTGTAAAATCTCTCACTCTGTTATATTCAGTAAAACTCAATATTAACACATAAACACATCTGACACAAGGTCCATGATGGTGAAAGCATCGCATTAGGTAGGCCTGGCTCAGAATAGAAACAGTGAAAGTAATTTCTCTTAGATATTTTTTAAATCTTAAATAATAATGTCGCAAAATTAACACTAGAAAATATCTACAATCGATATGTTTATTGTATTGGATACACGATACGTTAACCAATAAGAAATATGAAAAAATTATATTATCTTTTTGGTTCACAGATCCATTGAATTCAGGAATAATCACGGAATAAAATAAAGGAAAAATTCATTATGGCTGAAACACAAATCGGGCTTCGTAAGCGACTCCGAAAAGAGTTTTACACTTATTGCGCATTTTGCATAGCGGTGTCTGCGCTACCAGCTTTAGCATTTTCATACGTTGGTATGTCTGATTTCTTAACCCTATTGCATCATGTTATTTTTTATTTGCATAACAATAGAATGCAAGAACATTTTATCGGGATTTTATGAAAAAAATATGTTCTCTCTAAGAAACTTAATAATATTTTCTTATTGCAGAAATTTTATTTTTATTTTAAAATATTTCTTATAATATTATGTTTAAATTTAAAATTAGTAAATGTTCTTAAGTAAGCATAAATAAAATAAATAAATCCAAGTTACATTACACACATTTTCATAGCAGATAGCTAATGTGAATTTCCCTAGAAAGTAACATTAATTAACGTTTATTGATAACTACAGCTTTAAAAATATATAAAATCCGTATTACATGACCAAGTGTTGTATTTAATTTCTACGATTAATTTCATAAGCTGAATAATAATATACAATATTTTCTATTTCATTTAGTGGTCCGTTTAAGCAAGCAATTATGGCTGAAACTTTTGTCAAGCCGATATCCCACACTGGAGTTCATCAGAACGGATACTGTACGATCACTTCTAGACACTCACAGAAATCAGGGTATCATTAACGTGTTATTGTGTATAAAAGGTAAATAAAACTTATTATACATTATATATATCGCACTCCAAAATAAAAATATCTATGAATTTTAAAACTAGAGTAGTTATAATATTTCGGATAACTATACTCCCCAAGCTAATATGTATTCTTGTTACATGTAACTATTATACAGTGTTATATAAATTACTTTGTTGGTTTTTCCTTGGGTTGTATTGTGAAAATTTATAATATATTTGAATATTAATTTTATTTAAATAGGTACAATGAATGTGGAAGAAATTCGTGAGAGTCTTGTAAACCATGTTGTCGATCGCCGTGACGATACAGGAAGTCTAATGTTTCCAAGATTACGCCATCTCCTGGTATCGTGTTGGGGAAACTATGCCTGGGATGGCAACGTGCCGTTCAGGCTAGAAAATCATTTTATTGTAGCCGGCGGTATTCATCGCGGTCGGCCAGTCAATGAACACAACATTCAAGTAAGCATATCCTTAACAGTTAATTGTGACTGGTCACTATTCAATTATTATTAATTTCAATATTGTTTTATTTTTTTTAGGGTTACGCCAGTGATATTATATCAAAGTATTTCCCGAGTGACCAACCACCTTGGCAGTTTATATTAATTCCATGCGTCTCTATTGAACCAAAGTATTATATATTAGTTAGGGTCCATCATTTACTTTTGACGGGTAAGAAATCGATGAATATAGGCGATTTATTGTTAGTTGAACAACTGCCGGAATCTCGCTTAGTTGAAGCAAGTAACCAAGAGCATAGTCCCCTGACAAAATTATTTCCTGCATCATCTGCTATACCAGAACTATGGGAAAAAATTAATGAAACATTGTCAAACGTTTGGAATGAATTTATATCTGAATACGATCCCACTGAGAGCACTCAGTGTAGAAAAAGTTTGCCGGGAATATTTCATGTAGCGGGTATGATAGTCATTTCTGCGACAAACGCTTTCAGAGAAATAACAAAAAAGAGGTCATTCAGTGAAGATCCTCATCCGGTGAGAACAGTTACGGCATTCATAAATGCACTTCAGAAAGAATGTAATAAGAGAAATTTAACAGTGCCAAAGGTATTAACTTGATAGAACATTCAATGGATTCGTTAAACTAAAATCATAAACAAAAAAATATGTTCTCATTTTTTTCAGATTCTCGTATCACCAGCTGTGACTTTTGATCCTAGAAAATGGCCAGGGAAATGCCTTCAGGCATCCTACTCAGCTACGCGAATGATTTTCAAATTGCCATCTACCATATGGGGTGAAGTTGTTGCATTAAACGATCTCCGAACAACTGGCCATGTGAGACATGTAAACACCTTAACATGGAAGTATGGAGATCTAGGTAAATTATGGATTAAGGCTACGATAGAAGCTTTGAAAGGTGCCAATCAGATGTATCGAGCTCCAGCTAACTTCTGGACCAATACTATTGGAGCTGATGATGGTAAACGAAATATATTGCAGACATCATCATTATGTGGACGAAAAGTGAGTTTATCCAACTTATTTTACGTATACGTAATATTTTAACGAATATTTAACCTTTGAAAAATAACTACTTCCTTCTGCATATCATATTTATTCCTTTTTTTTTTAATAGAACTCATTATTTCAGCGACATTCGCTTTCAATATGCAATATATGATCGGATAAGTTTAATATATATTGGGGTACTTTTAAATTAAAGGTTACTTCATGGTCTCGTCCAGTATCTCGCGTGGGCATGGAGAGAGCTGCAAAAGCGCTAGGTGTGTCAACAACAGATATAGCTCTATTCGCTACAACGGAAGCTTTACGTGCCTTCTTCGAAAACACACAGAATGAGACCCCAGATAGCGTTTTGATCACTGCCAGAGCTGCTTGTGAGGATTTTCTCTATACCTTCGCAGAAGGCAACGGCAAGAATTTCAAAAAATCTCAAACTGGAGGTAATTAGATCAGATACTATGTATCATTTTCATATATCGTTGTTTTAAATATGATTTGTAATATTTTTAGGTATGGTATGTCTCTCACTACCGATTGGTGCAAGCCCGCGGCGAATAGCTGCATCTATTAAAGATGCCTGCAAACAGCAAAGAGTTTTAGCAGCAGCGTGGGCTGCCCAAGCTCGATGCGGAGCCCTAACTAGATCCGTGCCCTCACCTCTAGCGAGACTAACCTTAAACGTTTTATCTAGAAGATATGCAGTTTCTTACGCAGAAATCAATTCTCCAATGGACAGTAGACCAAGAAACACAATGTGGGGACAAACTGTAGATAATGTCATATACTGGAGACCGCCTCAAGCAAATATCAGTAAGGCTTGTTATTATGAATTTAACTCTTGAATACTTTTTTAATAATGGCGAATGTCAATAGTATTAGCATAATATTTTTCAGGTATGTCATTAACAATAATTCAATACGCGAACAGCGTGCAACTGGCTGTCATGGCCGATGCTCGATTAACACCCAACCATATTGTACCAGCGACCCGTTGGTCTGTTGTAGTGGAGAAGCTTATAGATAAAATAGACCAAGAGATTTGTAGAATAACCGGCCAAATGCAACAATCTCTGGATCACGTACCAACTATTATTGTCCCAGAAGATTCGCAGGAGGATTTAATTTCGGAAGACCGAGGGAGGGAAGGTTCAAGACAAGGTTTGCGACCACCAAGTCCTGTGGCTGTCAGTCCACCGCCAATTAGAAAACGTGTTATAGAAAAATGAACCTTAAGACTTAAAAAAATAGTTCTAATGTATTAAATAGTGCTGATGGTCTTCTATTAACAGATAGCCACAGCTAGTCTGAACCGAAGAATGCTTTAATTTTATTGTTTGTTACAAGTTCATTCAATTCCTATTATTTAGATGTTTTCTATGAGGTATAAAAATCTATGTAAAGAGATTAAATTCAAGTCTTACACCTATTTATATTTTTAAATATATATTTACATATGCGTATTTGTGTAATTGTGGTGTCCGTGATATATGCTGTTAATGAAATTTTTATGAAAGATATTAAAATAGCCATTTATAGATACATTACAAACAATAGAATTTCTCAAGTAGAACATTCTGGAACCTATGTGTTTAGTTACGAGTTCATATCGTCAACTTTCAGCGTTTTTTTTTATAAATCTCACAGACATAACCAAAGATTTAAAAATAAAATACTCAATATTCTTCTTTTTTACGACATTTTAATTTTAATTTATACTCAATAATTATTAGTAGCTTAAAAATATCGATTGATTAATTCGATATTTTAACCGTATAAAATACCTTTTTTTATCATATTTTAACTATACCAAATTTTTCCTCTCAAATATTTGTGTAGAAAAAAAATATTAATATATAATATTTTATTACTTCGCGGCTTTTATTTTAACCGTATTGAAAAGAAACAACAAATGCAGTGTCAATGTTTTTTTATAGAAACTATACAAAAAATGTGTCATTTCTTAGATTTCTTTTTCTTTTTGCCGGCTGTACTTTCCTTTCTTTTCTTTTCGTTTTCCTTTTTGTCTATTTCGACGATTTCCATTTTTTCCACTTGCTCCTGGGCAATGTAACTTACTCCCGGTATACTCGGCTTCACAAGTTGGAAAACCAGTTTCCTGTGTTGTAAGTTGCTGCTGTCTAACGTCAGACGGACGGTTAGTTCGTCGAACGTACGCAAGGTGACGCCACCGCAGATTTGGACGTGTTCCTGGAATTTAAACATTGAAGAATGTGTACTATCGGTGTACATATTAACAAACTAATATCATATTAAGCTAAAATAAAATTTATTGATTAAACAAATATTTGGTAGATTAACATTATTTTGTATTTCATTACATTTTTTTATGTTTTGAAAGTATTTTTGAGATTTATTTGTTTGATAAATAGTGTAGTATCGTCTTCAGAATGTTAACAAAGGAATTATTTGCTGTCAAATATTTGATATAATAAAATGTATCAAATGAACTATTTAATGTGAGAAATTAATGTTAACCGACCTCTTCGTTGTATCTAAACTTATCGGACGGGAGGTATATAGGTCCTTCAAGTCCGTATTTAGGTATGAGGACTTGGAGCGCATTTCGTTTCACAGCGAGCACCACCGCCGATTCTATTTCTTCACGATTCTTGAACAATATCTGAAAAGAACACGTTTTTTATCACCTCGTTATAAAGTAAGTATCCTCATCAAACATCTCATGCCATTAATCCTTAGAACTTTCATTATGAAATATGAGATATAAATACTTAACACAATATTATTCCAAATTTTTCCGTATGGATATTATTTTCTATGCCTTTTACAGAGTATTCTTATAAGGACTGTCTTTAAAATTAATTCTATGTAAATAAATTTTAACGACATTGGATGGAGACGTATATTTTCTTCATATATATATGTATGTATTTAGGCACGCTAAGCGCGGTACAGACGTGCGTGTTGAGCGCCACAGACGCGCGGCCCGCGTGCTGCGCCTGCCGGTGTCGGTAGTTGAGGTTGTCGCACAGTGCGTCCGCCGCCTTAGTGTCCAGTAGAGAAGCGTGACTCACGTCGGCGCCTATGCTAGCCGCCAGCAGCCGGTGCACTATGACATCCGCATATCTGAGTACAAACAAATGTACGAATATAATTATGTTAAAAGTTAAGTTATTAAGTAATTATAGATGAAGTGAGAATATCTTTATCAGACATTTTATAATCGTTGCGGAAATTAGTTTTGTAATAAATTTGATTACCTGCGTATTGGAGATGTGAAATGGGTGTAAATGGGACACGCCAGCCCATAGTGGTAGAACTCTTCCTGGGTTCGAGTCCCGCTCGGGAAATACACGGCCTGCTGCATACAGCGGGTCGCCATGATACGGAGCAGAGTGTTGAAGAACGGACGATCAGGAAGAACGGCTTCGTTCAGGGATTTTGAGAACGACTTATTCGTTGATACGTCCAACTCGAAGCCCTGGAAAATATTTATAAGCGACTTCAAACATTGAGATTGTTTTATTCCTCCGTGTGTGCTATGCCTAAAGTTTTGTTTTTCCTATAAAATGCCTAAATTCCATTGAATTTTATATATTCTTTTCCTTTAATTGCACATTTAATGAATGTAAAAATCCTAAAGGTAAATACTTTACAAGCTTTTCGGGTGAATTTATAGAAAATATAAATTAAACACATAATTTTATAATATAAACCAATTATAAAAATGTGAAAATATTTTACTAACCGTACCCACTAGTGCTATATCACATTCGATACTTGAGAAATGTATCGTGATCATTAAATATATCAAGAAAATGAAGTACAATACAAAACGAATTGTTATGTGCAATGGTGTTTATTGTGTAAATATAATGTCGGAACATTGTCCATTATGACATATAAAGACCTGTTGCTTTGCAGCCTTGAGGAACGTGTCAAAACTGTGCGGTTGTGGCGAGGGATGTCTCCTGAGCAGCGCACACCGCGGGTAGTCGGCCGCCACACGCTCAGCCACACTCACGTTCGCCAACAACATGAATTCCTCCACCATAGAGTTTGTGTCCATTATCTTCTTTGCCTGGACCTCTATGGGATCGTGGGTCTCGGAGTCGACCTGAAGAAGTTTTTGAGTGACGTGACTTTAGAAATATTTATGTTCCGTTATAAATACAATGCGAGCTGAAATTTCATCTAAATATAGCAGTATATATAAATTTAACTTTTGATATGGACATACACATGTGTGACGTAAAAATAGCAACCGAATAGTTCTTGATCTAAATTCAACACAAACATAAAATGGCAGCCCCAAAGTGAGCGCGTATAAAATATGAAAATTACTTACGAAGCCAACAAATAAATTAATAAACAATATGAGAATGTGAAAAATTGTATTCACAGATTTCCTGGTGCAGTAAGTAGCTCATCTATAAAAGTAACGTTAACTTTGTCTCAGTTGTAACTATTTAGAATCCGGGTAGTATCAATAATTTGTTATTTCATACTATAAGGTTCTAATTAATTGATTATTTCACCTGAAAACGTATTTCCGGCGAGGCCAGCAAGAGGGCGCCACTGTCCAATCTCTTCTGCTTTAACTTTTTAGCCAAAGCGTTCAATGTCCGTAGTGACGAGGCGATCTCGTCACTCCTAGATGCGTCATCGATTGCTATTTGCGCTTCCTCATACGTCATCGCCGATGAAGACTGGAATAATCATAGAAATCAAATACATAATCATTTTTTATTAATATATAACACAAGTAAATACAGACACAGGCACGCACGCACGCACGCACGCACGCACGCACACACACCCACAGAGACTTTCTTTTAAATAAACGCTTACCTTTATAACACTTTTGTGAAACTTGGTTGATAGAACATTAGCGTTCTCATCCACGACCCACACACATGAGAAAGCCAACCTCTCCTCACCGCCGCGCAGAGAACATAGGTTGGAACTCAAAAGACCTGAAAGTAAAAAGTTTAGAGAGTAGGACATAGAAATTTATCAATTACTACTACTAACTGTTACCCGCGACTGCGTTCCTGAAAATAATAAACGATTAAAATCTTTTAGGCACCGCATGCGCCCCGTCTCGCCGCCCACTAACGCGTTATTTCGTTATCGGGATGAAAGTTAGCCTAAGTTACTTCTGTTACGTCAGTTAGCAGCAATTATTAGATTAGACCTTTCATTTTAAGAGATTTAGCCGAAACAAATAGACAGACCGACAAATTCTTTTACAAATGTCTTTTGTATGTACCTTGTATATTATTATTATTCATATGTATGTAGCAAAATACGGTTATATGCATATTACAAACATACACTCCGATTAAATGTGTATATATAGATAACTGTATTCAACAATATAAATTTCATTTCAATCTTCTTAATGTGATAAATGATGGCCGTATTTAAACTTATTTGTACCAGCGTTACCTCTCTGTCCGACCCCACTACCTCTCTACATTAATAATAATAATCTTATCAATCGAATTGTGTAATCTACCAAATATAATACCGATGTAATATATAATAAAATATATGGAAAGTCCTTAATAAATACCTGGGACCATGTCAATTCTCCTGTCCACTAAATAAACCGTAGTGGACCTGGCCGCCGCCTCTCTGTCGAGGGCAGTGTTCGGTCTCACGAAGTAAGTCACGTCGGCGATATGAACTCCCACTTCGTAAGTGTTGAGGCCGTCCGGCGACAGGTCTGACAGCGGCCGCGCGTGCAGAGCATCATCGATATCGGTACAGCCGGGAGGATCCACTGAACATATGCATATTGAACGCAAGTCCACCCGCTTCTTTATCTCCTGTGACATATTGCATAGAATTTTATTTGAAACAATTGCAATTTTGCTTTAATGGTATTCGGTCACCGAGTTATTATATAAAAATGTCATAATTATGAGCAAGCTGTTTGATACTTCTAATTTCAAGATGCAAGAACGATAAGTTAATTGAATCCCATGAATATGACATATGTTTTAAAATCAAACCTCTTCCGGTATTATAAAGTCATCTGGAGGCAGACAAGCCAGCACCGCCTCACTGAACCTTGCGTGAGGTACGTCATGTTCCAGTAAAATGACCTCGTTCTCAGCATCTTTGTCACCTGAATACAAATGTATTAAATTATTAATATAATAAACAGCATACTTCAATATTTTAAATATAAAAATTAATAAAATTCTAAATTATGCGTATGTTGTAATTGTGTTAATGAAAAATATTTATTGATGCAAAACAACATTGGGTATAAGCATTTAAGCATATTTTTTCTTGTATTTGCAAATGGTATGATAAAAATATATTATATAATTAAAATCAAAATAATTAACAAACCTATAGGACCGAGTGACCTTACGAAATGTCCTAATGGATATCTACTGTTCCTTGGCCAAGAATCCAATGCCACTAGAATCCTCTGAGAAATAAGTACATCACTCTGACGAGTTTCTATTCGAACTCTGGGAATTCTTTTTTCCGCTGGGGTGAAAAGATGTCTTGTGGCTCCTGTAAATATAGACATTATATTGCCAACACCAAACATAGCAAATATTAACATTGTTTATGTAAGATACCAAAACATACCTGGGAATTTGCTTGGCAATAGAATACCACAATACTGTCGCCATTTTCTTCTTATTATGCCAACAACTTTTCCAGTTGGTGTTATTTCATCATCACTATCCACCTTAGTATTAAGAAGAGTCTCTTCTTCAAGCGTGTCACCCGGATCATCTGCCTTATCTTCCAGAACTATGTCACTTGGTTTCCTCCATTCTTCTTTGGGTAAAATTTCAATAGCAACAATGTCGCCGTCTATAGCTCTGTTGATACCACTGTGACCTTGTAGTAGAATCTAGAGACAATATATATGTACATATATATGTTTTTTTTTAGGAAGAAAGAGAGATTTTATGATGAAACCACTTCATGGAAATATGCTTAATCTTGTTCATTTATTTAGTTGAAGGTGTATTAATACATGTGAAAAAGTAATAATAGTTCTTTATATATAAACAAAAACTTACAGGCTTGTCAAAAGAACTGACAACTGCTGTACCCTCTAGGAAATTATCCCTGGATGCATGAAATGTTCCTTGATATAACTTACCACCTCTTATACCAGAGTGGATTTGACTTGGTGTTAGGTGAGCAGGATATAATGCATCCTTAGAACAGGTTTCGGGTATAACATTTTTGGATAATTTATCGACCAAACCAGCATATCCAGTGATATTTTCGACATATTCCTTGACTGTAAAGATTAATATCAAGATTTCAGACACATACATAAAGCACAAAAAGAAGTTATAATACAAATTTTGGAACAATCACTTTTACAGTGAATTTAACTGAAACTGTAATAGATGCCTTCCTATGTGTATACAAATCTCATAGCTAACAATATATTTCCTCTCACCATAAGTCTCATAATGAAATGAGGGGTGGTTATTGTGATATATTTTTAATCTAAACTTAACAAAACCTTATAATAGGGCCAATGTAAGTTAATCATCTTAAAACTTTTTATATAAAGCCAGAACTCAGTCGAGGATGTATTGAATGGAGGGTCGTAGGGGGCTACATAACAATGTGTTACATACCCCCCTATCCTCCAAGAGCAAAACATCTAAGCCATGTGTACAATACACGACCTCGTCTTCACCAGCAAAGGTAGAGTGTATGAATTTCAATTTCCCTCTAATTAAGAGTGCAAACCTCATATATCATATATCACTATCTTTCTTCAATAATCTACTTTAATGAGACCCTTATCCAAAATCTTATTTACACAATTTAATAAGTATTAAAAAAGGTTATTTGCGTACTATACATATAAATAACCTATTTGCTATACCTGTACAACAAACAATTCCTTCTTTTTGAGCCATCTTTCTGTTATTCTCATCATCAGTGAGCAAAACAACTTGAGGTATTTTGCCATCAATATCGCTCTTTGATAACAACAAGTGAGATGCATACCAGGATGCCGCCCTTCTAATTGCACGATCATTACGGTCATTTTGTTTTTCATGAGGATTTCTTTCCACATAAGTATCTCTGGAAAAGAAAAATTATGACATTTATGTACATATACATAAAATATTGCATAAAGTAACATCTTAGTGAGTTTACTTATGATGTTCATTCACGAAGGAATAAAACTTCCTATTCTTATTTCCCACAATCTCCAACAGTCTTTGAAAAATAGCAGTATTCTGATGCTTTACTTCCTCGAGAACTGTTTGTAATATTATTACATTTTTCAAACAATTTTCTTCTAAAATATCTATCTGATGAAGGACTACGTTGGTGTCAAGAACTAGGTAATGTTCAAAATCAAATAATTTGCAAATGGATTCTGGTTTATTGTCTAATACGATCTCATCATCTTTATGAGGACAAATGTTACACACGGCAGATCCACACAGCAAATCATCACGTAAATAGTGCTCTCTTACAATCTGAAAACATTACAATGTTTTAGAACGTAAAAACTTTTGATTCTATTGAATTCAAAATCAAAATATAACCTTACTTTCAAAACATTGCCGCGTTTTGTTTTTGTTAAAAAAGTTTTTGTAGTCCACTGCATGACTTACTGTATCTTTGTGCAAATCAAAACTTAAAATTAGTAAACTAGAGATGGTTATTTGTAACAAATTAACATTAATGTATTAAAATATTTTAAAGCATTTTATTAGTGATACAAGTAATCAATCTGTAAAGTAATAGGTACGATACAACTTTGACAGTTTGCCAAATAACAAGTTATATTGTGACAATGATATTTAAGGTTTTAAATATCATTATAATCATAATTATTTATTAGATTTTTATTTACGATTTTTTAAGTTATGAATATAATGATTTATATATTTGCCAAATATCAAAGATAAATTAAATATTTTTTTGACTTATTCATAAACAGAGGCAGTATAATTAAAATAATCAAAAATACCTAAATGCCGCTTTAGATCTATAAGATTTTACTAAGAGTTCAATTATTAAAATACCAAAATTTGAAGTGTTAATGTATCTATATAAAAAAAAACCTTAGAATATGCACTTATGCTCAATAAAATTTTGATAAACTTCAGTAATGGGTAAAGTAACCATTTTAAATGTATAATGTATAAATACGGACAACGAACAAGAACGAAATATGTTTAGTAATTTTATCAAGCAGTTAAAATTGTAAAATTATATTTTTTATAAATTTTTCAAACCACTATACTTTAACTATTACAATTCAAGAAGTGCAAATCTAAACGCTTTTCTCATATAACAATTATTCACTGTCAGTTGTCATCTGCCATGCGATCAGCTGTTAAACAGCTTTGCCATCAGAACCTTATAAAAAATTACTTTACATAACACTTTTATGATTTTATTTATTTTGACCTTGGTTTATTTAGCTTCGAATATATGTATTTAGAATTGTAAATATTTGATGACTAACGAATATTTATATGATTGTAGCATGTTATAAATATGTACACAAGTGTAAGAGTAAATATGAAAATATCTTTTTTCTTTATTCAAATCAGGTACTTTTCATCAAAGCCTACATCATCTGAAGTCCTTACGGCTTACTTAGCTCAATGTAAAGAACCTCCTTGGACGTCTTATTTCGTTAAGGTAATATAAAACCAATATTAAGAAAACCTATACCTAGAAACTAAAATTCAAGCTTTAATTCAATGTAATTTTCTCTAGTATAGCAGTGTAAAAGATGATCAGTTTGGAATGTCAAACTTCAATTGGAAAGTAGGGAAATCTAATTACCAGATTCTGAGAACAGGCTGTTTTCCATACATCAAATATCATTGCTCAAGGAAAGCTGAAGAGGATTTAGTAATGTCAGATAGATTTATGAGAGTAATCAAGATTGTTAACTTTGGTAAGTTGTTTGTCTAATGGTATTAAAACATGATTTTTTTCCATATTTTTCCCTGTTATTTCAATTCAGGTATACCTTGTCTACTGTATGGCCTTGCTGCAACCCAGTTGATTCGGCACACAGAAGTTGTTTATACTTCAAAAGGACCTGTTAATATTTATTTTTTATTACCAGAACATAAAGGATCACTGCACTGAGTGTCATGTTGTATTGTAAATTTGTTAAATTAACTTTTACATTTAGTTAAATGATATTTAAATAAAATAATTTAAGCCTTGTATAACGATAATCATAGAAATTTTACTGCTCAACCCTCATATTGTAAATCCAATGACAAGCCCCCAAAACTAAGCCCAGTGATGGCTAAATTAAAAATAAAATGCCCATTGTATCATGTATATCTAGAAAGAAAACAAAAACACAAAAATCGCTAACATAAACAATTTACAATAATTTTCATTACAACCTTTCAACTCAGATGTTGGTAAAATATAGTTTATAAAATTTAAAAAAATGCAGTTCCAGTCAGTTTCATATTGTCTTATGAGACGAAACCCCTTTGCATTCAATGGATTCGTCGTACGGGTGCCGGGTCTATCGCGTTGCAGGGAGAGGAGCTTCGACAGTGTCTCGGTCTTGCAACCCAGGTGTAGTTTTAAGGGGCCCCTATCTAATGCGAATTAAACGCTCACTTATACCGTCCAAATACCTCTCTCTACCGAACCAAATTTGAAAGCACCTAATAGGGCTGTCTTCGAAGTACGCTCCAAGAATGAATTGATATTAGTTTTGGGCAGGCTCAAGTCTTTTAGTAGGTTGTAGAGAGATTTAGCCGTAATACCTCTCGCTCAGAATTCTAGCGCCTACAAATCGACGACAAACCTATTTCTAGTAAGTTCGTTTGTGAGCTAGTAACATTTATTGATCTCGATGGTATGGTCTTTGGGATGTGAGTTTCCCAAAGAACCATTAGCTCTTTCATCGCAACGCGCTTTAAAATTCTCGAAAACATAAATATGTTCGGTCTGGAGGCCAACGCACAAATATCCTCTGGGATGATTCCAAACCCAAGCCGCTTTAAGAATAGAGTAAGGTTTGACATTTGCTTTTATAGCCCTACTGCCCTCTCACAAAACCTGGTCGCTCGTTTGTCGTTATTTCCCTTTGCGTTCTAGCTACCGAAAGACTAACTTCACGTGTCATTTCCAAATCCTTATCGAGGCGATGCGAGTATTGACCGCTCACAGAAGTACCTTACATCCTCGCTAATGCCTATCAGTTTAAGTTGCCTTGCCACAGATATTGCAAGTTTTCTGGGTACTAAATTACTAAATTACCCCATGTTACTAAATCACTCTGGTCTGGGAGAGTTATTTGGAACGCATTGAGATAACATTTTAGCAACGCTGGCGACCAACCATGAATTTCAGTGCTAATGGGATGCACAAATCTCCCATATCGAAACACTCGTTCTGCATCTCTAAACTCTTTGCGTGGATCTTATATTTATCATTCTGGTCTTGCCGAATAAAAGATTTCAATATATCTGTATCTTGGGCCTCCTTACTTGATTCAACTATACCTTGTTACTTTATGCTCCTGTCATAAACTGGTTATGGAATTGAAGTCTTGATTCTAGCTCTGGAGCATCTTTGTCTTTTGCGAGAGATGTAACAAGGTAATTATGGAATTTCCTCAGGATATACCCCTTAGATTTTCTTAGGTATTTGTAGAGCTTCGATGGCCATTTTTAGATTCATCCCGAAACTATTGCGATCCCTAAATGAAGCTGATGAAACAACCGACAGCGCAAACCCGAGCCACTACTTCAATATCTTTATGACGCCTGCATTTAATTTTGACAAAAGGATTTAATTAAAATAATTGAGGAGGAAAGGCCAATTTAAGTGTGAAGTTACGTTATTATCGTGGATACAAGGTTTTTTGACGTTATTGACCTGTTGGCTATCGACCTTGTTGATATCGTTTGAAAGTGTACTATTTCTTCTAAAGTACTAGTAATGAAGTATGACCTATATACTACATAGATCGCCTAATGATAAAAACTCAAATTATCATTTTATTTTATTTTCGGACTTCTCACAAGCTGATTATAAAATCTTTATGTGGTGAAATGATGCTAATATTAAACTACATAAATATTTGTTTTCAAAATGAGAGATATTTTCATGAAGATAGTTTAAAGTTCATGCTGTTTTTTTATGTTTTGCGGTAGATTTGTTACATGTAAGAAATAATATCCAATATATATATATATATATACATTGTTTCGCGATCGCTTACCAAAATAAAAATGGGCTCCTCAAATTTTTTGCGAAGTATTTAGAAAAGTGTTAAGCTCCTGGAATGTTGGTAAAATAAGGATTTTGCATTTGATCCTATGGATATGGACAGAACCATCCAACCACGAAAATGATTGTTTCTTCTATCTCATTAGAACAGTAGCTTTCAATCAGAAGCAGAAATATATATTTATATGTGCCGATGTTCCCTTGGTTGCTACGCCTTAATGTCAAACAAACAACAAGTTTAAGGACCTGGTTGTTTGAGCAAAACCGGTGAAATTTATATTGTTATTTATGTTTCTGAAGAACCGCACATGAAACCTCCGTCGGAGTTGAAAGATTTAGTAATACATTTCAAGTTATCCAAATATAAAAAAATCGCACATCAATTTCTTCTTTGAATACCTCGTACAAGTCAGCTATCATCAAGGAGAACGGTTTCATCAGTAAATATATACAAAAATCAAGGATGTTGGGACCAGGCCGGGATAGATAATTATCGCTGGTCTTTTATAAGAGATAGGGAACAAGTAATTACAATAAGAAACATTAGCCATTTTTTAAAAACATATATTTAACATGTATTTTTGTTTCGACTAATTAGGTAGTATAAAGAGAATTATATCGTTTTAAATTTACTTTTATCTGTGTCAATCCCGATTTTCGTAATTTTTTATTAGATATATTTTGGACGTCTTTGAAATCAGGTATCAAAAATAACTTTGTTAATTTATATAAATCCAGGTGTAGATTTTAAAACTCTTAAATGACTTATTAAGTTGTAAATGATGACTTGCGTATCTTCTTATTTAAAAGGAATGTTTCCTTAAGATGTCTTTCCTATTAATATAAAGCAACGTAATATAAAAAAGGCAAATCGAATGACCGATCTGTATCTAATACTTTAACGTAAATAAGAAGAGTTAAGTCATTATTTATTACATGAGATTGTATTTTATATGTTAGGATATCAAGAATATTATCTCAAAAGTACTTTAACTTTTTATTTTAGTTCTTATCATAAAAAGTTGTGTACTTAAATTACACA
>DVQP01000315.1:0-25324 GCA_018231745.1 Danaus eresimus
GACACTGCACTAGGTCCATAAACATCGCAAATTTTTTTCGCGGCTTGCGTTGCATATATACCTTTTTTGTAGTAAAATTTTAAAATGTATAGAATTTCTTTATTAGATTCACTCATCTTGATAGTATGAAAAACAAGTGAAAATCACACATTCGCCTACTTCGAATTTGGAATTATGTTTTTTAAAATTTTAACCTTCAATGATACTAAAACCAGCCAGATACAAATACAACAGCCAAAGAGATTTTATTACAAGATGAGATGAAATTAAAAGAATTTTCTTTTTCTATAAAAATATTTCATTTTCTTTGCATATTTTAATCATTTGTGTGCGCAAAATTTTGTTAGCGTTATTTGTTTTCCGTTTCTGTTCGTTTTTATTTTTAAAATATTAAACAAACCTTGTCATTGTTGTGACAGAAATAATGTTTTGGTTGACTTGCTAGAAGGCTACGAATCACGAAATATTTGCCCCATGCTATTTAGAGACATTAGTTTTAAAAACCTTGACCATAACGTTAATAATAAATTTTTTATAACATTTGCAAGTCTTTTGACTTATTACACTTATTAATTATACACTGTTATTTAGAACCAGATTATTAAATTACAAATTTTTATACTATTTAAATTGGAAATGTCACCGTGACCGTCATTTCATTGTAAGTTCAAAAATAAAATAAGATGTGATGTAATTGATTATATTGTTTAGTTTTTAAATCGTGAAGATTTTATTTGTACGAGGACTCTGTGAGCTGACGAGCTGCATAATTCCTTTCAGTGTGACTGATATCTGTTGTTTCGGTAAAACTACCTACATATATATGTGTACATTCTAGTGTAAAAATATTATATATCAACTGAAGTACTTTTAACGTTATATTTACTTTCTCAAATATGACTGAAATCGGAAACGTTCACATTTTTTTACATATTCCTTGCACGTATAATATACCGCCCACACCGTACACACATTGTATTTAATTACCGCTTTTATAAAATAAACGTCATAGATGGAAAATTAATATATATTTAATTTTGTAAAATAAAACTATTTAGTTAATTACGAGCACATAAAATAAAAGTTAATTTTGTGTAATTTGATAAGGGGTCAGAGATTGTGTTTAAATAAACAAATTTTACTAGTTAGCCAGTGTTTTTGTATTATTAGTTTGCCTTATCAATTGAATAGTACTCTTGCAGCAACATTTCTGACCTCTGTATCAGTCTTAAATTCTATCTCTTGTTATTCGGACCGTATTATGACCAATTATAAGACCCTGCTTGAAAAATTATAATGATTCGAATAATTAAACGAGGCATTTCGTTAAAAAACCTTAATAAAAGTAGGGAACTTCAACACTATATAAAACGATGTGTTGCCACCCAGATTTCAAAGTCGGATGTTTTATTTCCTGAGAGGGTAGACTTTCCTTCTCGCCACATCGGACCTAGAGATCAGGATGTAGTGACTATGCTGGATCTCTTAGGCTACAAGGTAAGAAACTTGTATATTTCTTTATATAAAAAATAAAAACACTCGAAAGTTAATTCAGACAACTAATTACTTTAGGATCAAATTTATTTATTATTAATTTTATAAAACGTGTTAGAGAATTCTTTTTTGTAGTTACACCAATTTATGTACTGTAATAATAGGAAGAACATATTTTTGTCTCGTAGAGTTTAGACCAACTAACTAATGATGCTGTACCTAAGAAAATCCAGTTAGAAGGTCTTATGAACATCACGGAACCGATGAGTATGTTTTCACATAACATTTCAATATTAAATTTTTACTGAAATTTTATTTTCAAGGGCATTGTAAAATTTTTAATTTTAGGCGAATATGATCTTATTGAAAGAATTCGCAAAATAGCAGCAACAAATCAAATATGGCGTTCCTATATTGGTATGGGATATCATAATTGCTGTGTGCCGCATTCCATAATGAGAAACATGTTTGAGAACCCTGGATGGTAACATAGGTTTTAAATAAATATAACTGATTGAGTCCATGTTTTTGATAGAGGTACTAAACAACTAACTTTGTAGGACTACACAGTACACTCCGTATCAACCCGAAGTGGCACAAGGACGGCTAGAAGGTTTATTAAACTATCAAACAATGGTCAGTGATCTAACGGGATTAGACGTTGCTAACGCTTCCCTCCTCGATGAAGGCACTGCTGCAGCCGAGGCTTTGTCTTTGTGCCATAGGTAAAATTTTACTGACAATGATAAAAATGTCTTTCCTTTTGCATTTACAAAGTTAAAGAATAAATATTTTTATTTACAGGCACAATAGAAGGACAAAGTTCGTAGTATCAGAACGATTGCATCCGCAAACTTTAGCTGTTGTCCAAACTCGGTTAGATGCGTTAGGCCTAGAAGTTATGGTAGTACCTGATGTTCGGCAAGCAGACTTCGCACAACGAGACATATCTGCTGTATTATTACAATGTCCAGATACCAGGGGATTGGTTTATGATTACTCAGGCCTAGCTGCAGCTGCACAAGAACATGGGGTAGGGTAGAAATAATTATATAAGTTTATGCGAGAATCGTATGATATCATTACAATATCTTTACTAATATCAGCAATTGAATTTATTATTTAGACTTTGGTGGTCGTTGCGACTGATCTTCTAGCTATGGCACTTTTACGGCCCCCCGCAGAATGTGGTGCTGCTTTAGCAGTAGGCACCTCACAGAGGTTAGGTGTTCCTCTTGGATATGGTGGACCTCATGCTGGATTTTTCGCAGCCGAACATGCGTTAGTTCGTTTGATGCCAGGTCGCATGGTTGGCGTAACTCGGGACGCGGCTGGAAGAGACGCTTATAGGTATAAAGAGTAAATTCATGTACTCGTCAGCGTCTTCCTTGCAATAATTAATATAAGGCTTTTATTTCAGACTAGCTCTCCAGACAAGGGAACAGCACATCCGAAGAGACAAAGCCACATCAAATATATGTACAGCTCAGGCTCTTTTAGCAAATATGTCTGCCATGTTCGCTGTTTATCACGGGCCACAAGGTTTGAGGGACATTGCGGTACGAGTTCACAACGCTACTCTAGTTCTTGATGACGGTAATACATATTTCTATATATATCAATATTCTGGTCGTCTGACATACTCCTGTATAAACAATAACATCATCTATAACCTAAATTAGCAAATTAATCAAAATATTTTATTTAAAAGCATTGAAGTTTTTATTGGTTCCAATGTCTATAAATAAAATACCTGATTAGCTTTCAATGAATAAAATTTTAAGGTAAAATTATTCGTGATGTAAAACGACTGTATAATATAGTAACCAATTGTAAGTACATTAAATAAATGTTAAACGCCTTATAGATAGTTATAATAATTAATTTAACAGCTTCGTCAACCTTGAAGAAATTTTAACAAAAAATATTTTAGTGAATCACGTTATCAGACTGTTATATTTTATCAATTGGGAAGGAGCTCATTAGTTTTCACATAAAATTATTCTTTTAGGAATTCAAAAACGTGGTCATAGGCAGTTGAACGACGTATATTTTGACACACTCTACATCATTCCAAGTGCGGATCATGATGCCACTGCTATAAAAGCAAGAGCTCAAGAAAAGAAAATTAATTTACGTTATTTTGATGATGGAGCTGTCGGAGTAGCATTAGATGAAACCACAACAATGGAAGACGTTGATGATTTGCTATGGATATTTGACTGCGAGGGGGTTGCTGAGGTTTTTATTTATAAAAAACCATATGAAATTTTAAACTACTTAAGGAACTACAATTAATGATGTGGTGTTTGTTGGCAGGTGATGAAGAGTGGTGATGTTAAGTCAAGAAGTATCTTAAAGGGTCCGTTTAGAAGAACTTCTCCATACTTAACACATCCAGTGTTTAATATGCATCACTCTGAAACTAGAATTGTTAGGTATATGAAGAGACTGGAAAATAAGGATATATCATTGGTTCACTCTATGATTCCTCTCGTAAGTGGCGTCAAAAATATAAGAAAAAATGATATAAAGTTTATAAAAAGTACTAATTACCTTTGTCAAAACATAATCTTTAATTTTAAATACATCATATATTTTCAAGGGTTCCTGTACAATGAAGTTAAATTCTACTACTGAAATGATGCCTTGTTCATTTAAACATTTTACTGACATTCATCCATTCGCACCTCTTGAGCAATGCCAGGGCTACCATACACTTTTTGAAGAGCTTGCTAAGGATTTGTGTGCTATCACAGGTTACGATCGTGTATCTTTCCAACCGAATAGGTATGAATCTTGTAACGAATGAGAAAGAAAAACGAGTTAATTAGGTTTTTAATAAATATAAGTAACGGTATTGTATTTTAGTGGAGCTCAAGGAGAATACGCTGGTCTTAGAACAATCAAACGCTACCATGAATACCGAGGTGACACAGGGCGTAACATATGTTTAATACCTGTTAGTGCTCATGGTACAAATCCAGCCTCGGCACACATGGCCGGTATGAGGGTCTGTGCTATACGTGTCACACCGTCTGGAGATATTGATATGGCACACCTTAAAGATATGGTAAGAAATTTTGCATCCAGAGATCTTTTTGTGCTACTGATTATTAATAACCTTTAAATTTAAATGCTTCATGCAGTTTGATATAAAATCAGGGTAAAATTTTGATTAGTGTTATTATTGTGTCATTAGGTGGAAGAACATAGTGAAAAATTATCATGTCTGATGCTAACTTATCCGAGTACATTCGGTGTGTTTGAGGAACGCGCAGCCGACGTGTGCTCGCTTGTTCACCAACATGGCGGACAGGTCTACTTGGATGGTGCTAACATGAATGCACAGGTCTGAATGATATTAACTAGTTGTTTGGAAACTTTCAGTCTATTTAAATAAAATGTCCCATATATATTTATAGGACACAGGACAATATTCTTAGTATCAATCACATAAATCTAGGTACTGGTATTAAAGTAGAAATGTTCAGCATAGAATATGATGACTTTTTTGGAATTTATAACATGTATATTTGGGTTAAGATAGATTTTGCTTTTTAGGTTGGACTCTGTCGGCCTGGAGACTATGGCAGTGATGTATCCCATTTGAATTTACATAAAACTTTCTGTATACCACACGGCGGAGGCGGACCAGGAATGGGCCCAATAGGAGTGTAAGTATGCTAGATCATTTGATTGTAGAACGTAATTGTATAGGTAAACGTTGTCGTAGTTTGCAAATTGCGATATCATATTTCAATGTTGTTCATATCAAATATTGAGTTAATATGAAGGAATTTTTGATCTAGAAAACGTATCTGGAATTTTAAACTATTTCACTATATCAGTGCAATCAATAATAAAAGATTTAGGGTAAAAAATTTAACTCAACAGAAAAGCTCATCTTGCCCCGTTTCTACCGTCACATCCCGTGGTAAATCCATTAGCTGACTTGGGTGAAGATGCCCATAGTTTTGGTTCCGTTAGCGCAGCGCCATTTGGTTCGTCTGCAATATTACCAATATCATGGGCTTATATTAAGGTCTGAGTCAATTTATAAAATTGTGAATTAAATTTTGTGTCAACTTCAATACTTTAAAAAAATATGTTTATTTTGCTTTAATTTATAAAAATCAAGTCTAGTCAAATAAATTTAATATAACTCGCAAAAATATATTGCAAAGTATCTTTGTTATTGGTTTTTTAGATGATGGGACCCAAAGGCTTAAAGAGGGCAACTCAGGTGGCTATTCTTAATGCTAATTATATGTCGCGAAGATTAGATGGTCATTATAAAACTTTGTACAAAGGTGAAAGAGGACTTGTCGCTCATGAATTCATTATAGATGTCCGAGATATGAAAAAAACGGCTAATATTGAACCCGGAGATATTGCGAAACGTCTTATGGACTTCGGTAAGAAATTATAAGTATAAAAGTAAGAAAAATATCACCACTTAATAAGAAGCTTTCTTAAACAAGAAAATTATAAAAAATAAAGACATGAAACTGTCAAGAATGTTATTACTGAATATAAAAAAATTATAGTCCGGGCTAATGGGTACTTTGTGAGGTACGTGAGAGCAGGACGGGTAGGGTGGATGGTCCAACAATATACCAACAAATAAAGAAAAATATTTTTTGTATAAGAAGGAAGGGTGACGAGCACAATATAGTACATACATTATATATAAATAAATAAAGTTAATAAAATAATATATTTGGATACATGTTTACAAACATACAACATTAAATAATAATATTCAAACGTTTTACCTAAAGGTTTTCACGCACCTACAATATCTTGGCCGGTGGCTGGCACTCTTATGATTGAACCGACCGAATCTGAAGACTTACAAGAGTTGGATCGCTTCTGTGAAGCCCTTATTGCTATTAGAAAGGAAATTAAAGATATTGAAGATGGTCTCATTGATAAAAGATTGAATCCTGTAAAGGTATTCTGAGGAGTAAGACTTTTTTAATAAACCAAGTTTGTACAAAGTAATATTAAATATTTTCTATACACAGATGGCGCCACACACACAAGAAGAAGTGATAACGGAAGATTGGAGCCGTCCTTACACAAGAGAACAAGCCGCTTTTCCTGCGGTAGGAGTCTTAATATTTTATAATTTGATGATAATTCTAAAAAGATCTATTAGATTTCAATGTATTTCTTTTATTCAGCCATTTGTGAAAGGAGAAACAAAGATTTGGCCAACGGTTAGTCGCATCGACGATATGTACGGCGACAAACATCTTGTTTGCACGTGTCCTCCGGTAATCGATGACTTCTAAAAGGTGAGGTACCTGGTATATGTAAATAAAATACATTTGCTGCGATTTCATAATGTATTTAATTTTTCAATATTGTCATAGAATAAATATTATCTTTATCAACAGGCGTGTTTTTTTGTGACGATAATTTTCTATCCTAAAATCATGTAAATAGTTAATTGCCATTATTACATTGACATCATAAGGAAATCTAATCTATGTTTATTGCACATTTCCTTTACAATATAACGAAGATAAAGGCAACTTTCCATAGTGTTTTCTTAATAATAATTTCTCAAATATAATAAGAATTGCTTATTTTTATCAATTTTAAAATGTTTAATTATTTAAACGCATTCTTTCGTATTCCAAATAAGCTGATGAAGCAGGTCTTCTTAACATTATTTTGAATTATTTTATCTAATAAAATATATTTATGGCATAAATATTTTTATTGCATAACAAAACGGTCTGCGAAAAAAAGCAGTAAATTAATCGAAAACCATCACAAAACCAACGCATTTGAATCAAATGCTTATAAAACACATATTAACACATTTATATCTGTATCGGTATTACTATGTAAGAGTGGCAATATGCAAATATTCATTTCTGCGGAGAAGGAAAAGTTTCTTTAGGATACATTCCTAGTTTAATTCCAAGATCTTTTGGCAGACGAATAGCAGGTCTCGTCGGAAAAGGGTGGTAAGATCCAGTCGAAGGACTGCGAGGGTAGGACAAAGAAGATAAAGTATCCGTTTCTAGTAGAGAAGTTATGGCGCTGCAAGTATCATCTGATTCAAGTTTAACAGTGTCACTTTTTTCTATAGAATCTTTAGGCAAATTTGGTGTGTCTCTATTTGGAAAAGTTTTTGGTGATATAGGTGTAGATATTTGATCTAATGACGTAATTTGACACAATGTATCACTAGAATTACTTTTTGCACCCATTGGAGAATCGTCTTCCATTGATGGTTCACATGTAAAACTAATAGATGATGTAACCTTGTGTGAAAAGTCACTAAATTGACTGTTTTCCGTTTTTATTAAATTATCGCTAATTTTAGGACTTCGATCTATTATTTTACTACATATATCACTAGCCTTTGATATAACAAAATCATTATATTTGCTGGAATTCGTCATAGGATAATTATAATCGTCCGAAGTGTAGCGGCGATCAAATGATGAAGTGTCTTTCATTTCTGATGAAGGAAGTGTGACTGATATTTTTGACTCCTCTGAAAATGAGCCACTAGACCAGTCTCCTTTTAAATTATTTTGATTTCTTATGCTATGGTGCGAATCATTACAAATGATGTCTGTTCTCTTTTTGTATTCACCCTCCGAAATTTCTTGTCGATTTAGATTGCTTCTAAAATCACATTTTGCTAAGAACCCTTTATTTTCCCAACCGTAATAATCTGGTTTATTTACGAGGCATTCAATGCTCGGGGTTTTTAAATTTTTAATATCAAATTCATCGTTAGATGTTAAGACATTACGAATTTCAAAAGAAAAAGGGTCATCAATTGATATAGGTCTTTCTCTAAGAAAATCATTTTTATCCTCTGGTTCGCCCTTTGAAGCTCTTCTTAAACAACCGATTAAAGAATCAGATGTAGATTCTTTAAGCAAGTTCAGTTTAGCAGCGCTGTCTTTCACTAAAGAAAAATCAGTAAATTTTTTACTTGTGTTTGTAGGTGTTACGTCGTCTTCGACTACCTTCGATTTTGTAGTAGCTATAATTTCTTTCTCTTTCTCTTTAGCTGTTGCAGTAGAGTTTTGTTTTGTTAAAATTCTGCTTAATATTTGTGAATTTTCTTGTATTATTTGTAATGCTCTTTCGCTATTTTTTCGGCCTGTTCTTAGGACATATTCCTTTACACATGGTGGGCTTTCATTTACTTTATCTATTGCAATATCTTCTATAATAGGTTTTTGAAAATCTTTTTCTAAGTATTGAGTATGTTGCAATGACTTCTTTCTTAATTTATGTCCTTCTTTTTTCTCCTCTTTCACTTCTGGACTTACAGACTTTTTACAGACAAATGTATGAGGTTGAGGTAGAGATGAAGCTCTCTCTGCATCGTTTTTAACATTTTTTCCATTATTATGAGTTAAAGAGTCTGTTTTTTTAGGTAAACGTGAATTTCTTTTCGTAGCTCGTCTACTCGGTATGTTTGAACTGTGAGGATCTGTTAATCGTGCACCGAAAAATTCAGGGCTATGTTCAAAATATTTATCTACTTTTAATGGAATAGGAGGTTCATCTTCGCTGACAATGAGGCTTTCCGACTCAGGGCTTCTCAAGGGACTTTCTGGGTCTGACATATATTTATCTGACAAGTCAATATCGGGTACGAAATTCGGGTAGCTTGCAAAAGTATCGATTATATCTGGAGATGTATATGAAACATCATCACGTTTATTTGAGGATGTTGTTTCTATTTTAATAATATTTTTTGTAGGTGCATGAAATTTTCTTATACAATTATGAGGGGACAAGTCAATAGGACTTAGGTGTATTTTATTTTTAGATTTAAAAAAAATTGTATTTCTTTTATTAATCCTATGCTCATATTGTAAGTCTTTAATTGATTTATTGCTTTCAACATCTATCCGTGGTGAATGAACAGGTTGAAGTGGACTAGCAAGTTTAAAGGATTTGCTGTCGTTGTCAAGCATTTGATTGTCTTTTAATTTCATTTCAAATCCATCTATATAAACGCGTAATGGTTCCCCGGCGGCGGAGCCAAGGTAATCCGTTATATTTTTTACACTTTTATCGTCTGAATTAGATTTTTGGTTTGAAGTAGGAGATGGTAGTATTGACGTGTCTTTAGCAGAAGGCAATACATTATTTTGTTTTTCTATGTACAGAGGGGGGGAGTTTGTGGGTGAATTTATTGTGTTCTTCGTGCTATTTATATTATTTTCTTTATCATCATTGGGTAAATCGGCTTCAGAATCACTAGCTTTTTCATTTTCATCACAAAGACTTGTGTCTGTACTAGATTCAGACCGCGAAGAATATGAAGATGTTTCACTAGAACTTCGTGATCTCATCGATGCAATCATTTGATTTGCCTCTATTTCAGAGACAATAATTCCATCTCCAGATTCATCTAAATCAATCGACGCTTTTCTAGCAAATTCTAGGGCCGTATCTTTTTTTATATCTTTCCATTTTACAGAATTTCTCCTATTGAGTGTTTTGCGAGTTTTTTCTTCTTCCCAACTTATAGTATCATTTGAAGCTCTGCTACTGTAACGTTCGAATTTTTCATTAGAATTTGTAGTTTGACGAGATGGTGGAACTGCACCCGGAGGAGGTCCAAGTCTTCTTCCTCTGGAACTCACAATAGCACTTTTTCCGAGGAGAAGATTATTGACTGTGAGGGAAGTTGGTGAAGTCGGGACGCCCACTGAAAAATGAGGATAGCAAACTATTTTAGTGATAACTAAAACTAATATATTTTCGGATTTACTCGCGATTCGGATGTCATCGCGTAGTAAATCTGAAATTATATTAATTTTATTTAAATGATCGCGAAAATCTTAGATCTCATTAGCGATAACTAATTTTAAGTTTATACTATAAGTTTAATTTGGCTTTATTAGAAGCTCAGTAAAATTACAATTAGTGTGTGTGCATATCTGCAAGTTTTCATAAAATATTATATTTTTTTACCAGCTGCATGACGCGCGCAAGCTGCCGCTAAAATGACATGAGCCTGTCGCTGCCTCTCGCGAAGTCGAGCATATTGCCGTTTTAAGGCTCCAATATCGAGAGATAACCTATCACCAGCACCAGGTCTCTGTTCCCGTCTTGTAGCCACCTGAATTTTAGTATAATATAATGTTATTGACATAACATTGATACACGCACTATCACAATTTGATTTAGAGGTAAATTTCAAAATAAACGTACCGTTGCTAAAGCCATTTTATTGCCTTCGTCACTAGATTCTCCTTCGTCTTCAGAATAGAATAGTCTTAAACCTCGCTTAGTCATAGACTGCATCTGCAAGTGTTTCATTAGGTTTCATTACAATTATAATAACTTCGTATGAAAACCGGAAGAGATTAAATCCATTGAATGGATAATCATAAATTATCGTATGATAACGTACTGCTGATTGCAAAGGGGGGTGAAATACTGGAGGTGCATTTGGAGGTGCGGGCGGTGTTACTCTGTATCTATGTAGACTGCGTAATCTTGGCAATTCTGGGACAGAGTTAAACGCTACGACTCGCACTACCAAAGATTCGCCAGCTTCCCATACAGCTCCTACACCGCCACCCATACAGCTGTAGAACTCGTCTGCAGATCGTGCTGATAGAATTCGGCTAAAAATATAAATTTTAAATATAATTATTATCAGTAATTCTTATATTTTGTTCACTGTTACACTCATATCACGTTATATATACTAAATGAGAAAAGTTAAGTAAAAATTACGTAAACATTTAAATCATTATAATAGATATTTGTAAAAAGACAATCACTTACTCCTGAAGCATATCCCAAATTGCTAAAGCGGTCAATAACAAAACCTCATTGCCATCAAGAAGAATTAAGTCCCAAATTCTCAACAACGACTCACGAGGTAGCCATGTCGCGTATAATGTAAGAAACCATTGCATAGTGAATACATCTGGTAAAGGAGGCTCTACACCACCACCTTAAATAAAAAAAGGATTTCGTTCGTAAAATATGTTTTTTAATACAATTTCTTCAATACTGGTACAAACTGAAGAATACTTTACAAGGTTTAAGTTAATTTCCAATAAGAACTAAATCTTAAATTTAGCTTTAATATTATAAACCAGTGCTTTTGAATTGTACCGTCAGATATTCTTTGCAAGTGGTCCATATGTTGTGCCAATCTAGGCAGTCTTAATCTCAAAAGGTCTCTGAATGCCGCCATATCAGCTGATAAACCTCGAAGATCATCTGCAAAGTAGCCTTCAGGTAGAACTGCCTCTACTAAATAAATCATTACCTGGAATGTACAATAGAAAATATTTAATTTATGAATACTTGTGATTAGTGTATAAAAAGAGATATTTGGTTTTGTTGTAGGTATTACCTTTAAAGAATCTGATTCCGATTTATCCATAACTTCTAAAATAATAGCAGCTAACATATTAAAACCTTGACAGTAACCAACATCCTTATTCCACCTGAAAAAAACGTTTATCTAGGCATAATATTTTTAAAATATTATATAAATATAATACCTAGTCCTTACCTAGCATAAGCTAACAAAACTCTTCGAAGCATCGCTTGGTTCTCGCGACCTTCCACTCCACAAAAAAGGGAACAGCCTGTTCTGTGCAGATCCTGTAAAAAATGTGAATAAAATACATTTGTTACATGTCGCATATGACCCGTTTCCAACAAAATCTGAATATATCATAAGAGGTCTTAGTAGTGCAATGTTCTTTTTAGTATAATGCGAAGAAAAGTGTACCTTAAGGATTTGAGCACTGAGTTCAGTATCATCGGGCTGGGCGGTGCCTCGAAAACACGCGCGCTCCGCGGCCGGCCAGTCTACCCCGCGCGCGGTCAAGTGGCGCTCTGCTAGCGTCAACCATAGCTGAAAATAGGAAATATTAACCATAATTAATCATTATAACATCCAATATGCCTTTAAGTGACATTGATTAATTTATAAGAAAAGGTACTCGTTATGTTTTACAATTTCTAAAAAAACACTATCATACTTAATTTTTCAAATGTAAGTTAAGAAACAATTTTTCCTACATTTACTAAATATATTAGTAGAAAGTTATTACTGTGGGGTCAATAGCAGGAAGTTAACTTTAATAACATCGAGAAGTTTATTTAAACCTTACATTTAAAAATAAAATGTGAATAATATTATAAAAAAAATATATCTAAAGCTTTCGCGAGTAATCATGTAAATGAAACTAATATTTTTTAGATTACTACGCGTCTTTTATTATTTTTAAAACTACATACTCCTGAAGCGACTTTTCGGTTACTTTGCAGCGACCGTGATCATGGTAAAAATAAAAAAATATATATATTAACTGGCTTCATAATAGAAAAATAACTTATGAGCAGTCTATGACGATTGTAATATTAATGCCCTCTTTACACATATTGCAGTATATACGTATGCTATCACATTGTATTGTACTATTCACTGTTGTTAGTTGTTAAGGATGATTTTTTTTGTAAAATTATATTACATTTTATAAAAATACTAACGGTACATTTAGCATTTCAAAAAACTCTTACGTTAATGGAAATACTGAATTAGTAACAAAGAACTTAATTTGAGGACATTATTATAATAATGATATAATATATAAGAGAAGTTTTTAAATTTTCCAACATGATTTGAAGGTTTTAAACATTAGATAAAGCTTATATGATCGACTGGATTTATAGTAATAGCGAAAAATTATGTTTTTTTCAAATAATCTATGCTATAACGAAAATGAATGTTACTATTGTCAAAGTAATATAAAAATGGTTAAGTCACCTTTCTGCGGAAGTGTTGTGGAACTCCAGCAGGAAGGCGAGCAACTAGACGCATAGCGTGTAGCCACTCCGTAAAACCACCCTCGCCGGGGGCTTCGCTGCCAGGCGTTACACCGAATCGTATGTTTGCATCGCCAGCTTACATAAATAAAATATAGTTTTATAAAGCCCTTTAGAAACTAGTGCTTTATTTAGAGTCTGAATGAAATGGAAGGCATTGAATATAGGTTAAGGTTTTATTATGAACAACAAGAACAAAACTAAATTTAGAAACTCTACCACAATTCGACCGCATCATTTATCATCAAGCTATGCATGGGTATGGATCGCTTTACGGTAATTTAATTATACTCAAATACTGCAGGAATAGATAGTGAATAAAATCAATATAATGTGTCATAACTGTTTTTGTTGCCTTTCATGTTCTATACCTGAGGCAGTCTTCGCAGAACTTGCCAAGTTCCTGAGAGAATTCAGAATAGCACTCATCTGTCCTGTACAACGCGTACATCTGACACTGAATGCATAACTTCCTTTTGTCACTAAACACTGAGTTTATAATCGAACTTCATTTAATTAAACACGACATATTTATTTAGGATACTAAAAAATCTTTCTGTTTGTTATCAGTAACACATTAGTTTCAAAAAATTCAATATGAATCACGCAAAAAGCCATTTCTTTTAATAATTTAATGCTACGATGTCGACCAGCTGATTTGCTGTTTACTGGATGAGGCACGGATCAAAGTGGTAGGGCTGTGAACCCACTACTACATCATTGTGATGGTTTTATATTAAATCGATGCGCGGACAGCAGCTAAGGCAAAATGGGCTAAAATGCCGATATAGCATGTAGTGGTAGATGCCCGACTGGAGCATGCGCAATCAAGCTGTTAGACTTTGTATGTGTGAGTTGTGTATTGATTTCGCACAGTTGCGTATGTTAGTTACAGGCTGAGAGGCATTGTAAAATGTTCTGTGTACAGATATACTTTTATGTGCGTATTTATTTTATACTCTGAATGGTATTCTGGCGTCTCAATTCTCTAATCACGGTTATTGATATTTTCCGTCATTCATGATACCCTCATTACAAAACACAGGGCTATTCATTCACACATTATTTACGCGCTGCATCAAATTTGTTTTGGTAAATAGTGTGTAATTGTGTGTGTAATTCGCAATTATATTTTATTTATAATATCCAAATAGCTGCTAATTATTAGAAAGACTATTACAACTTACTTAAATGACGCAGAATCACTGTAAATGCTGCACATAGCTTTTTCTGTTCACGGTGCAAACGATCACGTAACCGTAAACATTTGGCCAAACGTTCCCCAGCTACCTGAAGACATTTTTTCCATTCCAGAACCTGGTCCTTGAGTTCATTGATATCTAAAATGTATCACATCTTATAGTAGATTAAATAAAAAAAAAATATTAATATTAACAAAAAACATACCCAAAGATTCCAAATAGCTGATCTCGATGAAATCCGATTGTTCTCCACAGTTTGATTGCGAGGAAGTAAAAGATGCAGCAGTCGATCTAAAAAATAACACATGAATTCTTATATTTTATTTACATCGAATAATATTATAACTCCGTAAATAACCGTCTTTCTTCCTACCCGTGACCGCTTATGGTTGTCCAATCTCGATGGTCAGCGTAAATATCATTCAAAAGATCTTCTATCAACTCTTTTACGTTTTGCTTCTGAAATAAACGTAATTAAAATAATAAACCAATAGAATATTGTAGTTCCACAATTTGAAAACCATACCTCGTAATAATACTTAAAATAATGTTTTTTTACCTTTTGTTTACATTGTATTACTGGTGGATTTGGAATTTCATTTTGTTTCTTTTCGCAGTTTATGTGAGGGACATTGATGGCTTTGCTTTTCTTGCGACATTTAGGTCGATAGTCGTATAGTGATGAAAAATCGAGTTCGAACTTAACTACTCTTAAATTAATAGGCTCAGATATAGTGATTGTTTTCATATCAGAACAAATGTCACACTGACGTATTAAGAGTTTATGTTAAAAATATATTTAAAAAGTTTAAATTGTTATTTTAAAAGCTTGTTTATGTGAAGGACGATTGTTCTGAACTAAACATTGTGAAAAGAGGGCGCCCGATAACGCCCACTGAATTGTCTGTTCGTCCTGATACTTGTGATAACGACTAATATATTATTCATTCAAATGCATGCCAAATGAGATAAAGAGGGAAGCATACTAACCATCCAATAGGTGTACATATTTAAACTTATATTTACAACGTGGATTAGCATTGAATATATATGGTTTTTTTTGTAATAGTTTGAACTTTTTTATTTTTATTTTATTATGTTAACAAACATAACATCTAGTTTGTTGTAAATTAAATTAGACGAATATCATTCGGATTAATACGTGTATTTTATTATTTCTTCGGGTAGTCGAGATGTGCCCGTGATTACGGTTGCTAAAAAGTAACCGAAACGTTGGTAGTATGTAGTTTTCAAAAATAATAAAATACGTGTAATAATGCAAAAATATCAATTTCGTTTAAATGAATACTCGTGAAAGTCCTAGATCTCATGGTTGTAAATTAAAACACTATAAGTACCAACAACTTTTGTAACTTTATCAATATAAAAGTACAAAATTAGTTGGTACTTTTCAATAAAAGTTATTTCAGCTAGAAGGAGCTTGTTGATCAATCGAAAGCTTAGGAATCAAAGAGAGCAAGCAAATAAATATGCCTCTTATTACCAACTCCACCTATTTTTTTTTTATATTATTTGGTAATTATCAAAATTTGCATTATACATTTGAAATATTTCAGTGTCCATTGTTCTTTAGATAAGATTTTCAGAAGCTCCAATTTGTAGATAGCATTATTTACATTAGAATTATATTTTTAATTATAGTGAATGATATATTATATATAAGAATACTTTTATATTTATACTGAAGTTTAAATATGATTCACACACATTGACCGAACGTTGTATGTGAAAAACAGTTGTTAGTAGGAAGACAGAAAAAAAATACACAAAATTATTTTTTGGCATGCTTTCGACACATCAGAATAAGTTGGTTCAAAATGCATCGCTCTGTAAATTTATCTGATGAAATAAAAAGAGAAATGAAAGCATCGTACATGGGCTTATAAATTTGTAATTCTAAAAACGTAGCTCAGAACATGTGTTTGGATTTCATCAAACTGTGAACCTTGCCGTTAGCGTTAAACGTGAAACATGGTTACATCTCAAAAGTACCGAATAAAAATAAATATAATAGAATAAATGAGATCTCTACGGATTTTTCTGTAAATTGCGGCTATAAATTAGTTTCACAACAAAATCAAATCGTTATACATCAAAAAGCTGTAATAAATTTATAGAATTATGAAATAATATAATTTGATACTATAATAACTGGTGAGTTACTGTGGGAATAGTGACAATTTATGAATTCTCACAGCTAATATAGTGTTTTAGTACGTAATAGAAAAAATTTGGAAAGTCAACGGTACATGTTGTCGTTGCTTTACAAACATTTCGATATTAATCTATAGCACAAGAATCTTTTGTTGATTAATAACCATAGCGACGTAGACAGTCACTAGGAAGAAAATTTTGAGCTTTGATTTTGTTTTTTTGCGAATTTTAGGGATGAGTGAGGCTGAAACATCAGATAATGTAGATCCTGGTTTCTGTTCCGCAGTATGTACGGACAGAGAAAGTTTGCAAAGAGAGATTCAGAAACCGGAGCTGAAGACATCCGATATGTTTGCAACTTGCAATTTGCCGAAGAGATTCGAACACCCTCGTAAGTTTATCCAAAAAAAACTATTCTATAAGTATAGGACACTTAAGAATATGTTAAGTAAATGAAAATGCTATGTGACCGTATTCGTCATAAACTCGTTAAACATAAGGGTTAGGTTTGCTTCTAATGTTTTTATTCTATACTTAATTGAAAAATTTAATTCAGAGCGGTGGAGTTCGTTGATCCTTATTTATTCAATACAACACAAATGGGCTATGCGGGCAGACGATTGAGGAACAATTAATGATCTCACACCACGCTTACTTAACGACTAACGTTTGGTTTTTAAAAGTTTTTCATGCATGCTGTTCTTATTATTTTTAACAAAACAGCCTAATCTTCGCCTATATAATATATTTTTCATTATGCTTTGTATATTTCTCAGATTGGTTTAATGGTTATGGATGTCAAGTTAGCAAGCAGCACCCGTTTTATAGGACCTCAGCCAATGAATACGGCTGGTATCCACCGGGTAATGTTAACCTTTATAATTATCTAATAACAATTAAATTCCAGTTCTCAGTAGATAAGTCCAGTAGATAATTCCAGTTCTAATTGATCTTGCCTTTAAGGTAAAGGTTTTTTTTGCAATTAGATTAAGTAACCAAATGTTGAAATAAATACAAAAACTTTAGATTTTTTTATTTTCTTTGGTATTCAAGCAAACATAAAAGATATGTAATCAAGATGTTCGGCCGACGTTTTTGTTGTTATCTTTTCCTTTGCGTTAAGATTCTGGAAGAAGAATAACACAAAGGAAAGGATAATAATGAAGAAGTACTAAAAGAATTCAACATATGTCTATGTAAATGAAAGATTGAATACAAAAATTATAGGTCAACATTCAATACCGTCCGTGTTTTTTCCAAAGAGTCAAAAGTTTTCCAATCAACTAGCGAATGCTGGCATGTACAGGAATTACTCTCTCAACACATCCATGGATCCTCCACCTCCAAAATAAGGTTTATCATAAAATATCAAGAAAACCGCACGATTCCGCCAGCTAATATGTTCATTTGTTAGCGAATTCTGCGTTTGGTTCTATTTTTTAACCCATTTTTTTACTCACTGTTAAGATGTAATTCTTATCTTGTTGTTTTATTTACGCTTGCTTAAGTTACATTTCTAGAATGTAAGAGAAGAATCCTTATTATGTATATGGAATATTTTGGCACTGACTCATTGCACACATTGTGAATATTGTCATTATTATTGTAACGCTAATTCTGTAAAGTTCTTGATTTTATGTTAATTAATTAAAAGACGATATTTTCTTAATGGAGTTTCCATTACACATTAAGCCTTTTTTATCACTGCATTTAAAGAGTTGTATTAACTTGTGTGTTTTATAATAACATGAATGTTTTATTTAGGTTTCTCATCAGTTCCCACTGTATTCTTTCCGGCTGGACAAACGTTTACAAACCGTCTGGCCGCTGCTGGCATGTACCGTAACTACAGCCTCAACACTGGTATGGATCCTGTTGGCTACCGATAAACTTTTACAATTGATGTTTTAGAGAACTTTGAAATATATTATAATAAACATATCAGGCTTTTAATTAATTCTTCGTTACTTGTTCAATTTTCTATATTTACCTATATAGCTAAGATTTTCGGATAAACTACGAGTTTTTTATTATTTCAATAACAATGTACACACTGACGACGTTTCGTTTCATTTTAAGCAACCGTAATCACGGTCTGACCATACCGTACCATTACAATATGTACAAATCTTTTATACACACTCGTTATCTGGTATTTATTTGTAATTTATTACATAAAAGAAATATAATTTAGAAAATTTATGTAATAGATATTGATTATAAATACCTCCGTTTTCCTTTTTAAACCCTAACATATAAAACATTGAAAAAGATTAGGCACAACTTCACTTTTTCCCCTAAAAATAATGATTCTTCATCTTCATCTGATCTTTCAATGATATTATGAATACCATGTAATCATGATGTTCAAAAATTTCAGAAAATATGTGATTACTTGATTAATATAAAGCATACACGATAGACATATCGTTGTTTCATCTCATGTAAAAGTACCTGCAGGCCACAAATACCCTAAGTTTTAATTATGTACTAAACAAAATATGAAAACCGATCTAGTTTTATTGTACGCTATTCTTCATTCCACAATATTTACTTAAAAACAACAGTAATAGGGAACTCTAAAATCTGTTGATTCGTCCTCAAATTTTAGAATATATCGATTGACCTTCAAAGATATTTTAAACTAAAAGTATATAGTTTTTTTTAATAATATTTTTAATTTTTTTGTTTTTTTTTTTTTTTATAAATATAATTTCAACAGAAAAGTCTCAATATCTTAATGTCAATGATATTTAGTAGAATGATGGAATAATATGGTTCGAAAAGGGTTTTAGTCTTGTATCATTTATTTTTATCTGTTGAGTTGAACATTTATTAAGGCTTTGGGATAAATAGGTATGTGGAATAAAAATGAAACCAAGTAAAACGCATAGTCATTACCGACTTACCAAAAGAGGTATTTATTAATTATATATTTATTATAGTATAGATTAACATGCATTCAAATTCCATTATGATATTATATTCCAAAAGTCATGGATGTCACTTTTATACATAACAAAAGGTTATTGCTCTTATGTCATAACTATACTACGACAATTGTATCTAGTATCAAATCTTAAACTAAAAAATTGGTAATGTTACCAATATAGTATATAGGTATATTATTGATTTTTAACTAAGAAAAGGAAGTAAAGTTTAATTGGTGACATCCATGTCTGTTGTAATTAAGCTGAGATAGAACCACGATAAAGTCAAGGAAGCATTGTATTGAATATTTTGCCGACAATGATTTTATCGTGATCAATCTTCCAAGCATTTCCATATGAGAGGACATTGTATAACTTGTTTAGCAACAACAACAACAGCTTTATATTTAGTATTTATCATAACTCTAATAGTAAACCCAGAACAATCTAATATAAAATTATCATTACCAACTCATTAAACTCAACCGTATGATAACGTATAGTGATATCGATATAATTATAGTCATCTAATTGCGCATTTCATAGACACTTATTCATTAATAGCTAAATGATTTGTGTCCAAAAAATTTTCCTACAAGTGCATATAAATTCTATCTAAGAATATTTGATTAGGTTCACCATTACAAAGAGTTAGTTATGTTTAGAAATATAATTGCCTTTAATAAATGCCACCTTGAAATACATTAATGCCAAGATGGATATATTTTGTAGTTTGCAACCGATTGTCACTAAATTGACGATAAATGTCAAAACTATAAAAATTAAAAAAATTAAGAGATATAGGTGGCTTTTAAATTAAATTAAAATGAAAGAAATATGTATAAACTACTTCTCTTTTTATTGATGTAAAAAAAAATATATGAACTAGCGTATCTCATTTCATATCACCGTTTTGAAACGATTTCGTTGTAAAATACCGCTTATCTGAAAATCAATAATATGACGTGTGTGACTTCAGCAATGTAGATCTGAATATGTATTTGAAATATGAGACGTTATGAGGCATTAAAATACACGTTCAAGTCAATGAGAATGTTACAAAAAATAGTTATAAAATATTGCAACTGGGACTAAACATAAAATGAATTTGGAATAATCAAGCACTATTTGTACATAAAAAAAGCTTTCTTTAACTTCTAGTGTATCATTAGAAAAGCGCAGCGTATAACTGTATAACATTTTATAATAATTATTCATTTTGCCGTATCCATCAACATTTCAGATCTTAACTCCGTGTTTTTAATTCAGGAGGTCCCATTAAAATATATATAAATGAAAGGAACAGTTTATCAGAGTAAGAATCAAACAGTATACTTAATTAAAATTTGTATATTATTAACAGTTTTTCATTAATATATCTTCGCATATAATACTATTAACGTAGGTTATTGAATAAAAAACGAGCAACGCTTCGTATGAGGTATAACGAAGCGAAACTTAGGCTAAGCATACTGTATGTAAGTAAAGGGTTAAACACATTAGACTAAGCTTACGTTATAAAGATATTGCGTGAAGAACACTCGAATACAACATGACTAACCTTAGGACTACAAGATACGAACTAGCAATAAGATATATAAAATGTGGAATATATTTTGCATTCAACAATATTGTCTTCAATAACATTACTTACACACCGCTGCGAACGAATCCAGAGATATCTGCATCTTCAGAAAGGTATTTCGCTACTAAGACACGATATTCGATTTCGGTTCCTTTCCATAAATCAAAATTCATACCAATTTTCCCATCTAAAATGTTTGTCGTTTTGTTTCAAAAATGTAGGGCATTTGTTTTTTAAAGAATTCCAATCATCCTTGATCCGTACCATATCTTATAACAATAGAACGAAGAACTCACGTCATATAGAAAGGTGTAGCTAATATCGAAGTTAGTTTATAAATTAGTTACTACGGTGGAAGTTTCTAAAGTTTTATAACGAGACGCAGCTCGCGCACGAACGGAATCGATCACAATGTAGCTCAGTTGATTTATATTTTTATAACAAACTTATTGTAAAAAATCTATCATTATATTATATTAATACTATTCTTAGTTTCTGTTTTGTGAATCCAAGTTCATGTTATTAAAACCAGTCGTGTTTTGATGTTTCATGAACTTATTATAACGGATTGTTGGTTTTTTATTATTTAAATGTCTAATACAAAATATTTGTTTTGCCACTTTGTTTAACAACAATATATTTTGATCGAGATGTTATGGCAAGCGTTTAGAAATGATTTCGTTGGATTTTCTATTCGATCTCTTTTAAATTTAACAAATGAAATAAAACAGTGATTCTTTACTTCGTGGTTTTGATTTTTTTTTCATTATTTTTTTGTTTATTTATAGGATTTATTTCACTTATAACTTTGTGTAAATAAAAACGATAACGTGGTTAATAACATTATTTATGTTTTTTATGATGCAATGAATGTTAATATATGTATCATATGATCGAAATGAAATTTTTCTAAAATTACTTCATGATATAACAATTTTCATGTATATTTTATCATTTGTTTAAAACTTACTTAATGGTAGCCATGGACTTTAACCCGTGCTTTCATTACATGACGGCTGGACTAGTTAGATCATAAAGTAATTTTAACTAATCTTTCTGATAACTAGATCGTTCATCGAATAAAAAATACTGACGTTTGACAGGTCCACTTTAGTTTGACAAAGGGTCAATTGGTAATATCAATGAAAGCTTTAGATGGTTTTTGGTTACATATCTCCAAAGATACCGGCGAAGGTCTTACGAAGGTTCTTCATGGTGTCTTCCGCGTCTTCTGTTAGTGCGGCGCTAAGGGAGCCCTGACGGGCGAAGCCGCCGCGAGAGGGCGTACCCCCCGCACCGGCCGTGCCTCCCGCGGGAGCTGCAGTCCCAGTCGCAGCTCCCGCCGCTGAACTGGTCGTACTAGGAGCCGCTGATGCAGACGATACCGTTGATGATTGGGAAACTTTAACAATATTGAAACAATTTTGATAGTTCTATGAAGTTTCGTCCTCAGCTAGTATTTTAGGAAATTCTGGCATGTTGAAAAGTTGCATTAAGAGACATTAAACCCATTTATATGCATATCGTTGGTAAAATTAATAATAATCTATGCGCAATTAAAAAAATATACGAAATAAGTTAATTGTTACGGAATACAAAGTAGTGAACCTTGCGAATCTCTCCTTGTAAGCGGGGGTGGTGGTGGTTGAGTAGGCTCCGCGGGTATGGGCGGCAGCGGGCGGTCGATGCTGGCCGCGGCGGCGAGTGGAGCAGGTGGCGGGACTGACGGCGGGCCGCTAACTGAACGCTCCTCGGGAGACGCCGCGCCGCTGCCGGATACGGAACTGCGAGATGCAGTCTTGGTTATACCAGGACGGCATACAGCCTGAAACGTTATAATGATCAAATCAAAAACTTTTTAGATTGTTGATTCATTTCTACTTTATAAAAAAAATCATTGAGTCGTCTGTTGGAAGAGTACAGGAAAAGGAAAATAATTCATCGATATTTTTAGTACAAAGACATTTTATTTTATTTTATATATTAATGTATGAGATAAGATTTTCCTAATTAATCTGTATGTTGTCGTTCAAGTAACACAAAGGAACATTTTAAGATTGATTGCTTAACGCGTAGGTGACGCGAAGTTATTATGAAATTATTCACATTATAATTTACGACTTGTTGTAATAAATGATTGTTTGTTGACAACTCATATGATCCATGACAAATGCTGGAAATCTGAAAAGTGTATAAGTGGCAAAATATATCTTACCTGCATCCGTTGGAAGACAAGTTCGGCAAGATGTCGGCGATCTTCTTCCTGAGAGTCGCCCATGAATGATGTTGCGGAGTCGTTCAGCTCAATGATGTGCTCACGTCCATCCTTGCCCACTACTAGTTCAAGAGCGCACACCTCTAGGCCGCCAAAGATCTCGCTCACCTTTGAATAGCACAATACAATATTTCCATTATATTTGACATCGAAGAACACAAAAGAAGAAAATAAACATCTTCTATTGGTATGTATGGTAATTATAACCATACCTCGTCTATCCACATCTTGTATCTATCATTCATGCCAATAGCTTCCAGCATAGCGGAGCCCTGATTGGTCTTCCAGTTGCCAGATATAGACTTGCGCCTATAAACATGCATATAACACTATTAAAATCACAGCCTTTATTAATTCCATTGCGTGTGGTGCCTGCCTCAAATATCTAGTATAAATTTCACTAGTAGAAATGTAAATTTTATGTCAGGCGATTTGATTTATTTTATACTTACCTAAGTTTTTGTTCAAACAGAAAAATGTTTATACTGTTTTAATATATTTTTGTTTATATTATTCAAAGTAGTTTAAAGTAATTGGTTCTTACATGAAGGCTTTATAGTTTGTTCCAATTTTCTGAATGTGAATGTCATACTTGGCATCGATGTATGGCTCAACAGTGCAATACGTTCCCAACATGGCTACCACGCCTGCTATATCCTGAAGATTTATGAATTAAAGCTATTGAATTACTATACTTCCACTTGGAGTTCTGATTGTTTTATACGTTTCAATATCTATGATGCTGTTAATATATGGTCCAAAGCTATTAGGAGAACTATGTACATGCATAAAATGACGAATAAAGGTATGACTTCATTTCTTCAAGCCTTAAATATGGGTCACTGGTTTTATATATAATATTGTTTCAACATAGTAATATAAAGTACGCACCTGGAAGTCGGCCAAAGTCTCAACTTTCACCTTGGCAACGCCGCTGTGTGCATGCCCAATCTTTATAACCACCGGGAACTTCGGTGCTGATACCTGCCAAAATTTCTCTTTAATATTGACTCTCAACTTATCTAGTCATATTGATTTAGGGTGTAATTAATAATTGAAATATTATCTTATGATTTCGCTTTTATATGCCAATGCAAATTCTTTCATATTGACTTTCAGAGGAGAGTTTATTAACCTAAAAATATTTTATAACAAAGTATTTCTGTTTTTAACTATATCGAATTTTAAGATTATTTTTTAGAATCAAGATAATATTTTCTATGATTTCTAGGTGGGAAAATAGTATTCCATACATTTGCGTATGAGTTATCATTATTCATAATAATTTGTCATGTTAAGTGTTTACGGGAATTAAATAAAGCTGACTGATGACTGTTTGCTTTATGTTATTGCCGAGGACAGTTTATCTAGTTCAAATAGTATAATTCTGCATTATAACGGTTCTTCTTACTAGCGTTCCAGTGCTCTTGTTCACTTATCTTCGATAACAACCCCCTCTCTCATTTGCTTTTCCATGTTTAATAAAACGATAAAGAAGTATAATTTACATATACAACAAAAATATGTATTATGTAAAAATATATATAGGTTATTTGAATTAATTTTAATTGTGTTGTACATTGTCTTCCTTATATATAAATATTAATAAATTACCTGACGACCGACATCAATGTATCTATTAATAGCAATTACTTCATAATGAATAATGGTATAGCAAAATTCTATTATTAATGTGAGTTATGTGTTAGCGGCAACTGTAATCATAGGTTTGTTATTCATAAATCTTGCTCTGCTAACGTTACTTTACAACGGAAATTATTACATTTTATATATTCAATAACAA
>DVQP01000316.1:0-25312 GCA_018231745.1 Danaus eresimus
TTGAATGTGTCAAAATTCAAGCCGGAACACATTTTTATATTACAAAAAATATATTAGTAGCACAGCCATTTAGTATACCATTATATTTACATATTTACAAAGTATTTCGAATTGTATGAAATACCAAAAAATAAAAATAATATTTAGCTAGTGACTAGATAAACACAAAAACATACGAAACTTTACTTTTGCTGCCACCAAGTAATCGCATCTAATAATTCACTATCATTTACTGCGTTTACTTCACTATAGTAATTATTATGAGTGTTAATTTGGTAATGATCATTTGAATAGCTTGAGGACACACCCGATGAACATTCAGAGTTAGCAGGCGATGGGACAGAGTCAGAGTACGGTGATGTTCTTCCAAAAATTCCCTCATCAATTGCAGATGTATCCATAGTTTCTTTGGTAACACCCAATGAAGCATCACTTTCTTCGATTAAATTCTCCAAATATCTAATGTACTCAACGACCATTCGTAATGTATCGACTTTGCTCAATTTCTTGCCGGATCCCCGACGGGCGCCTCCAGACAATGCATTCACAACGGCAGCGGGTAATCTTTTTCTTAACGCGTTAAAACCATCATTAACTTGTTTAACGCGATTCCTCTCCCTTGCATTGCGCCTCGCAATAGATGCTGCTTGTCCGGAATTATTTTTGTAATTATATTTTCGCACTGTGCAATCCATTTCTTGGTCCATGATGGGAGCGATTGGAACGAATTTTGGGATCTCGTTCTTATAAAAGCCAGTGTAGTTCTTGGTTTGAATCATATTGTAGTTCGTTTGAGCTCAACGTTCTGGTGAATGAATGCATTGGTATCCCGCGGGCCTTTATAAGGCCCAACCGACCAAAAAAATGAATAGGGAATACTCCCACCCCTATTCCATTTTTTTGGATCGGTACCTGGATTTTTTTTGTATTTGATTGAGTAGCTTGAAACTATATACACGTGCCGTACAATTTCTTGACCTACAAGTATTTATTCTATACTACATAACTATTACCCATAGATATAATTTATATAGATATAATAGAAAATTATTCAGAAAACAGAACACACCTTAAGTGAAATATATACATCAAACACAATATGTTGTTAGATTCATGTTTCATTATAAAAAAAATAAATTTTAAACTGTCATCGCTAAATATGAAATTTCTTTCATTATTATTTCTTATATTTTAATGTGTTTCCTTTTATTTTCAAAACTCAATATAAATATTTCAGTTTCCAGACCTTATATTAAGTTTAAAACTAATATTACATGGTAATAATATTGATATGTTATTAAGTATCCAACATTTTTCTTTTCCCGCACCGTTGTAAAAGATCATATCTATTATAAATAAACGTTATAACGTTTATTTACTATCACTAAGTTTAGATTATCACAATGCACATTGAAAATCAATAAAAAAAAATGTATTTTGTTGTTAATACACGTTCTATGATTGTGTGGGTTTAAAAGTTAAAAGTCATCATAAACGGATTTTTTTTAATGAAAATTGTACTGTTATTATGATAGGGTGAATTAAAAAATAGGTTATCTTAATAAAATATTAATTATGATTTTGAAACTTAGTAAAATAAGAATAATATTTACACATATTATATATTATTTCGTTACATATTTTATTTTAAATTAAAGTATCTCAAGAGTCAAGTGGTAAAATTACAATACTGACACTGTGCAATGGGGAATTTATTACAGCCCCCAAAAATAATGAAACAACGAGTTTATGTTTGTATAACGACAAAAACCAGGACCAATAGCAATACCTACTAAAAAATCAATTTAAACTGTACTTTATTTACTGACAATAAGGTTGAAAATTAATTAATAATAAAGTAAAAACGAAACTTTGGCGCCCTGGGCGGTGTAGACTTCATTGAAATCTCAAATGGTTATATTAATTTAAAACTCTGCTTGTATTCTTCAATGGGCTCAGCATTGTCCTATTGCACTTTAAAAAGATTACAAGAGGAATATGGGCCAGCCTTTGAGAAGCTTTTGATTGTTTAGAAGCTTTCAATCATTCTTGTAGGCGCTTAACTTGAATTTAATAGACTCGGTGTCGCCTCCCAGTAATTCATGTACAATTATGTCCCATTGATTTTTTCGGTCTACCTGACTTTGAATGACGAAAACAGTCTCATTAAAATATAGTGACAATAGCATGTTTTTATATTTTATTAAGTTGAAGTAGTATTGTAGATATCTTCTGCATTTCGTATTAATTAGTTCAATCTTTAAATAATTACATAAAACAAATGATATTTTTCGATAGAGTATTCAAACAAAGCTATATAAAATATTATCAATAATTCTAAATAAGAAAGATATTAAATATACGTTTATCTTAAAATTATTACAATACACTATAATTACAAACGATTTAAGGCTTAAAGTTATAAAACTTGTAAGTAAAAAGGTTTACAAGAAGGCATTCGCAAATTATGTAAGTCATAATTTTAAGTAGTACATTTTCTTCAAGTTTTATCTAAACTGTAATAAAAATTATCTTAAAGTAAATGTTTCCCTAGAGTCGAATAAATTCTCGCTCTCCGATCACAGGACCCCATCCATCATGACATGCCTCTTCCTGCAAGTGAATTCGCAAAATATAATAAAAATGTGGGAGTGATACACGCACTGTAAAATACAATAGCGCACGGGTACAATGGCATCAAATAACTAGCCCACACCTTAGAGAATCACAAAATAGAGACATCTTACATTATAATGGAATAAGAACCATTGTAGATAATTACAACCTTTGTGAGACTTACTAAATGCCATCGTATGACGTGTAAAAGGCATTAAAATTATGATCGGACACAGTTTGATTGAGCACCTTCATTTCTTGATATACAGAAGTTAGATCACGGTCAATTATTAAAAATCATAAATAATATTAAACATACATTCACTGATTTACATAAGGAATTTAGGAAAGCAAAATTTTGTTGCAACAAAACTATTAAGTATATATGAGTCTGATATTTGTATGGTAATTTTTAAAACAGCCATCCATACCAGTCTGAACGATCGATATTGTCAGTTATATAAGGAAAAAAATCTTCCCCACAAATCTCGATACAATTGGATCATTAATAAATGCTCCCACAAAACATTCTTCTATACCCGCAATGTTGAAATTTAGTACAGGTTGCACTAAAACCAACATATAAGTGGTGATATAAACTTCGGGCATCTAGACATTCCATGACATTTACAATGAACAGTTTTAAACAAATAGCAGCTCACGACTTTAATAGTTCCAAAGAAAATGCTACTCTTCGTATATAAAATTTATTTTTTACATCATAAATGATTTTTACTGAATGTCAAGTTGTTTAAATTATTTTTTTTATTACAGATCACAGATTTAAGGAGAATGATAACATTAAAAATGTATCAAATTGATTTAGGTTCTATTTTACTTATAAAATACCCTTTTATATTATTTAAGTAAAAAAAGTAACTTTCTAAAGTGAAAAATAACAACCACTTCGATAAGTATCTTCTTGATTTAAAATTTTTATAGGAAGACTAGATTACTATTTAGTCTATTTTAGTATATTTATTTCATTATCAATAGAATCGCGAAAATATTTTTAATATGTACCTACTTTTTTATTTTTTACCATAAGAAAAATTTGCATTGATTTTTCAATTGACTTCATCAAATATATGTCCAAAACCTACTTATTCAATTTGATGTTATCTAATATCGACAGCAAGTAATTATGTACGTAAAAATCCACAATTCATAAAATATTTTTAAAGAGGCGATGAAGTTGATAAACAAGTAGTATAAGAAAAAGAAATGTCAGTTTTGATACGGCCATCTGGATGACATCTGAATTCAGTAAAGTATACATAGAAAGAAATATTAAAAATTATAGGTCAAAGTAAAAGCAAACAGATGCCGAATCTAATATCGAATATGGCACAAGCTAAGATGAACACCTTGACAATGTGCAATCCTTTCGCATCTGCTGCACTGATTATGAAAAATATGACGAATAAGCCTTTATTTGCCACCACCTTTGCGGATGTTCCTTTGACAGGATATTGCAGTATAGTTTGCGAAGCGCTGAGTAATGTTAAAGATAATATTTAGTCAAAACTTTGGCGAAATGGAAGTATTTAATAGAAGAGCTATTCAATATATTTTTAATATATAACGCATCGATCACCGAGACTTTCATATCAACATCTGTTGGGCAAAAAATATCTAGGTTGGTGGTTTGTTTGTTTTGCAAAAAATGTCCAAGATTGTATTACGCATTGAATCAAATCGGGTGCTTTTAACTCGACTGAAGCATCATTGTGCAATCCCCTATTGACATATTAGCTTTTTAGACCAATTCTATTGTATAGTCCCCATGGATTAAGTTCTTTGTGTCAACCGCACGCGACTTGGACCTTTTGAATAATGCTGTTTCCATTAACGCCATTAATATGTCAATTATGTCTACCATGTTACTTCAATATTAAGTGAAATTAGTTTAAAATGACTGCAATGAAAAATCTATTACAGTTTGAATATCCTCGATAAGGAAGATAGGAGTTAGTTTAAATTAAATTAATATTTTGTCGGATTTACTACGCTTATTTTATTATTTTATAAACTACATACTACTGACGTTTCAGTTATTTTCCAGCAACCGTGATCACGGGCAGACGAGATGAGAATGTCTGGCAGATATCCGAAATATATTAGTTTCATTTAAATGAATACTCGCGAAAGTCTTAGATCTTATTAGGAGTTTATTTAGTTAATCAAAGAGATTTTTTATTTTCACAATTAAATTCTGCTTTTTAACTATGGATTTCGTGAATAATTTTTAATTTTTTTTTTATTACCAAGGCTGAAAATTGGTGTCAAATACATTACACTCTAATTTCCTTCTTTTACAAACGTCTTGTGAGCAACTACAAGCAATCACGGGTAGCTACTGGACGTAACCTGCTCCTCTATAACTTAAATAGACTTCCTTAAGTAAGACATAACTTAAGAGCTCGTCTACAAAAACAATTAATAGGTGCTCTATGTTAGATTTAAAAGTTTCTTATATATTATAAGTTTTTAGTTTCCCATAGCGTATATATGTATATTAATAGTTAAAATCATACAATAAACATTTTTAATGTTTTTATATCAATAAAACGTTTGTTAACATGGTTGTAAATTATATAAACGATGTGATTTTTAAAACACAAATTCAAGTTATCACCAACGGAACCCATGGTGAGCCGAACGTCTAATAAAGCAATAAAAAACGCCAGGTACAACATATACAATAATTTTTATTTATCTTATAAACATAACAATTAATACTATTAAAGATGTACTAGCGAATCTTATGGAAGTAGTAACCGGCACACAGGAACATCGGCAACATAGTCTTGATTATAAAAATTGAAAGGGCAGGAAAGAATGGGAAAAAGAAAAGAGCAGGAAAGGGTGAAAAAAGTGAAAGGGCAACGGACGAATTACAGCAATTAAAGGCGACTTCACGCCATTCTTTGTGAAGGGTTGGTACATCCTCGGTCGCACCAACCTATGTTCGAGCAGCAGTAACTTAACCTCAGCTAGGCTCTACCACCTGGAAAATATAATTTATATTACATCGTCATCGTCATCGTCATCAACATCGTCGTCTTTTCACATAAGGAAGGTTAGGGTATAAGTCACCACGCTTGCTCAATACGGGTAGGCGATTTCAAACTTAAAATTTGAACTTATAAATCCAGATTCCCTCACGATGTTGTTCTTTACCGCCTGTTTGTGGTGTCTAAATACTCTTAGGAAGTTCATATAACTCGGATAAATCATACTGGTACTAACCAGGTTTCGAACCCGTACCCTCATGCACAAGATGCGGATCTTTGACCTCTAGGCCTCCACAACTATATATAACACGGTTTATATTAATTCAATCTTTAAATTTAAATATATAGACACAGATAAATCTTTATTGCTAGAAGGAACCCTCAATTAAATTCAGAGTAAATAAATTTGGTTAAATGACTACTAGGAATTATCCAGCTATCATAATTGTATGTTTTAGTGTATGTCATGTTGTTTTATAGGTTATAAATTTTGTGAGAGTATTTCTTCATGGCAGTTTAAAGTTGGGTATGTGCATGTACACAGGATCTGTTTTTTTTTGTAAAAAAATTTAACAATCGGCTGGGTAATACTAACTTTTAAATTAATGTACATGAAATGTTAAGATGTAATTTTTTTGTTCAAAGTCATCAGTGTTAATTTTTAAACTTCACAAGACACAAATCATTCAATCAGTATACGTAGACGCTGTTTGAGCGTTGAACTCTTTTGTTCTAAATCAGAAAATTGAAAACATATTTTTTAAAAAGGGGCGTTTTTTACAGAGGGCAGGTAAATTTTTCATAAAATTCAATTTAGGTCAAACTAACGCGGTGGTCCTTAAATAAATCAGTGTCATTAACAAATACATATTCGAACGAACAAATTAAAGGTTGATACTTTTACGGTAGAAATATTCCTTGATCTACCGTGACAATTTATTACATTTGATGGCGGCGTGAAAAAAAATATTTTACGAGGCCATTTTTCCTTTAATGGTTTTACTTAGAAGTTTAATAAAATTATTGAAAAACATTTCATTGACATAGTAAGTTCTTGTTACTAGGACCCACTCGGTGTGACGTCACTTAATGCTACAACAACTACTATGACGGGTTCACTCTCAAAATACTCAAAATAAAGGGATAGTTTTCAGCGTATGTTAATCGGCTGTCTAAACTAAATGATTCTACAGTTTTATCATAATCTATCCAGTATATTTTACGCGAAAAAACAACAACTACACCCACACAATTTTTATAATCAATAGCATTAGTAGGATACAAGCTATTCTTAAAAAAGGTTGATTTAGAGGCAATAACAATTTTTTGTTCTTATAATAATATTCAATTAAATTTATATAACATTTTATTGCAATGAACATTAATACTAAATAAATAAAAACGCCATTTTCTGACAGTTTAAATAACCTGCGAGCAATCCTTGTTTGTTTTGAAATACAGCCTTCATATATAATTACAGTTTTAAAATCTTCACACCACGTAAAAACATAAATAACACAAATAAGGGAACAAAGAACTCATATTTGCTGGGTAGTTTAAATCAAAGCACAATTATTCTGTCTCGCTGCCTTTTTTAATCTAAGATATAAGACAAACGAAATAACAATAACTGCATAATTGTTTTAATAACAATAAAACAAATGATGTAGCAACAAAATTATTGTTAATAATTTGATTATATTCATAACGTTTACATCTGTCTTTAAAACAACGTGAAAAACACGTAGCCTATTAAAATTTTAAAAAAGTTTTTGATACGACACTAAAATACATAAACATGAATATAAAGTCTAGACCTTTGTTCGAAATTCCAAGTTCAACAAATTCCTAGCAACTTTAAATTTTAAATTGACACAATCAAATTTAATTAAGACCAAATCTAGAAGAAGCCCTTTTTGTAACATTAGACGTTTCTTGATAAAAGATCTTCTCATTAATTCATAAGAAGAAAAAGTATATATTAGCTTGGTCTATGAAACATATTGTGTTGAATTTAAATATTATTTAACCTTTAGTTTATAACATACCTAACAGACAGCTTAACACAGTGCTGTCTGATATATTACGCGATTGTACGCCTTCTTTTGGATGATTTAAGGCAACAAATAAGACAATCGTATGTAAGGGGATTACACCCAAAGTGATATACCATTGTTTGTTTTATTGTTATTCGAATTTGTAAAAATACAATGGTTCGAATGCTAAAAGATAATGCAACAGTCATTATAGTGGCAGAATTCTCAAAAATTTTACTTCATTGACGCGAGTATTACTGATACACATTGTGTTTATTAAATTTTAAATGTTTTTATATTAATATTATTATTATATTTGCATGTATTTTTACAGCACAATAATAAATATATACTTTTACGATTTTCACTAGAAATTATCATAGCTAATAAAATAAAGATTATTAATGTCATATAAATATTTTGCACAGTTTAACTTCCCAGTAATTTTGAGTAATTTGAAGTTCAAAATTTATTCTGATATGTAATAATTAAAAAATAGAATATGAATCTCACTCCAAATATTGTTAAAAAACATAATGAAAATCATTTTGGAAATATATCCCAAAAACAGAATGTGAACATGAACATGAACAAAAAAAATAGTTCCCTAACATCATAACCAACACGGTAAAGTATCCAAGTATACCCCGCCTGAGGCTATTTGTATAGCAAAATGAATTCAACAAATTATAGGAGATTATATCAAAAACCAAATTAATACTCTCACTTTAACAAACAAATATCAATTTGCATATCAGAAACAAACAACCCTGTATATTAGGTTTTAATTTCATTTGAAACATACCTTATATGAAGACTTTTAAATTATTTAAATAATATTTTGTATGATGGAAACTAAACGATTTGAGATAAATGAATGAATTAATAATTTCGGGCCATCACTGTTTGTAACACATTTTATTGCTTTGATATCTAATTAACAACTAGAAACACTTCAAATATTTTATTACTTCAAACTCACAGTTATGAATATTTTAAAATTATGATGCAACGCAGCAAAAGAAAAAGTATATACGTGTTTTCTTATAATCTTTACTTCATAATATAAGTTTTCTGTTTACTCGCTGTATCGCAGGATATATGTAGAAGCATCATATCACTGAATTTTCTATAAAAGTATCAAAACGTTGTGGGTAAAGTACAACCAATTTGATGTGTATTTGCCAAAAGCAACCTGTTGGGATAACTAATAGCTTAATTCTATATCTTCTCGCTAAGGTGCTTGATTTCTCGGCTTTATGTTAGAAAGATTAATAAGCACGTGTTATTAAGCATTCTCGACGTTTACAAACTACTGAAATAACAACTTTGTTTGTTTTGATATTCAAATTCAGCTGATTATGCACAGTCAGACATTATTTAAATCTCGTTTTTACAATCAAACGAATCGGTTACTACGATCAGTCAAGTTCAATATCAAAAACGATAAAAAGTATAAAAATACTCCAGGTCGTTTATAATTTACACAATTTTATGTCAACTTAAATGTATACAAGGGACATAACTTAATGGTCTATAAAAATTATCAGACCATTAGTACTTTTTTAAATCAACTGATATCCTCATGTCTTAACGATTACGTTTATAATATTGTAGAATATTTATAGTACGGCCACCCATCTAGTGCTGGCCACTGTGACGGATCCTTTCCACGCCCCTCATTTGTTATACAAATTTTATACTACCCTTCGAGCGAAAATCCAGACAATGGAATCCAGTAAGAACTCAATATCGGCGAGCGTTTCGAATATTCGACTAAGTTTTTAACATTTCTATAAAAAGGTATGTTTTAAAATATTACTTTGGGGAACAAGAATATATTACTCTTTATTTTGAAAATATTCATAAACCCATTTTGAACAAGTAATCAGTTATTGTCTTCAGTTTCAATAAAACAACTACTGAATCAAAGCAATCGCGAGATTCCATTAAATTCACTATCACCCGAGGATAATTCGCAATTGTACGGAGGCAGTTGGAATTGAGATGGCAGAAATACATTGCCTTTACCCCGAGCGTTACTTTGATTAAACAAATCAACGTCGTGCCGCTGGCCGTCCTGTCTGAAGCATATACCACACCACCTCAACAAAATAGAGGAATGAAGAAAGTTTTGCCGTCTAAATTGGACTATTAAAACTTCCTTTCATAAAAAAATAACTACTACCAGAAATGCTTTAATATTTTTTTACATATCTGATTATTCTTACATATAAGATAGATTAAATACATCAATAACATACGATATTAAAGCAAAGCGTTTCTAATAAGTATATTTTTCCAATACAAACTGCAAGTTATTGTACAACGTCTCTTTGTTAGGAAATTTTAATAAAACAGAACTCCAAATAATTATACACTCTGATTTATAAACGAACACCGCAACACCTTTTTGTTTTCATGTTATTATTCACTTACATTAAAAATAAAAATTGAAACCTTCTTCAATTCTTTTGATTTACTTTCAAATAAGTATTTTGCATATCATAAATAAGATAATCCAGGCAAAATTCGATTGTTTTTCCAGTAAAATGCAACTTCACGATATATTACAGAACCAATACAAAATTTGCACGGTCTAATAATAATATTATAAATAGTTTAAAAATAACATAGTATGAAAACAATCGGAAACATATTAATTATCTATATTATCTCTTTCTAAATGAACTGTAATATCTAGATAAAATTACGGACATCCTTTCTGATCTAGCTATAATAATTGGATATCCTATCCAGGAGTGTATTAGCGACTTTCTAATAGCGTATAAAAGTCATTGAGTGGTCCAGAATAGTACCTCAGTTCTAAATGGTAACGCATAGCAATGTTTTGTTATGTTATTCTGCAGCAACGGTTTTCCTACAAAACGTCTACAGAACAAAGAAAAACTCGCAACTTCTTTTGAAATTTAACTTTCAAAAGCGCGAGCTTTACAAAAACTTAGAAAACAGCCAATAGCAATTACTGGAATTTTGAGATCAAAAACGACATAGGTATAAAGTGTTTCACTAGAACCTCCCAATAAAATGGATAGAATAGGATCCCACGTTGAGACGTTTTTGACATTAAAATAGTTGAACTCAACATAAAACTGTGAAAAAAATTATGTAATTAACAAGTAATACTGCCGGAATTTTATTTTGAGATTTATCAAAAAAGGTCAATTAAGCCCAAAAATGTCTTCACTGTATTATTTCTCGTATGTTCGTCGGAAATCAACATTTACGTTTCCATCGACAGGAGCGTTTCATTAAAAAAAAACGGTGAATGTGTTATAAAATGTAACATAATATTTCGTTCCGGTCAAAATTATGACTTAATAAAAACATCGAAAACCGTAATTCATTCGATTATAAAGGAAAAAATTACCTGCAGCCGTTTTAAATATACCCACATCCTAGATAAACGTGTGATATCGGATGAATATATTAATTTAACCACAGATAATTTGATTTAAGTAAAGATTCCTTAATTATGCGCTTGCTTTTAATTTTGTTGTAATGAACACCTGTTTCTCGCTTTCGAATTTTTTGCATGATAACAACATATTATAAATTAAATTATTTTAAACTCCGTTGAAACGTCCCATAATATCTCAGCTTCTACGAATAGTTTTGCATACATCCATTTTTCATCCCCTTAACATGTAGATTCTTTTTAAAGAAGCCTATGGTCTTGACATTTACATTAGTAATTCATTATGTGAATATAATTGAACATAAGTTTAGGTTAATTAACAGGAGTAGGCCTATAACCTGAATTGGCAACTAAATTCCATAGATTTCCTATAAATGAAATAGGTTTAATTAGGTACGAGGAAAGTCGTCAAAGCATTAAACATAAATTTTAACCATATCATTGATAACTTCGAATATAAATCACTTGACAATGGACCGCTAGTCGGACTGTAATAAATTCAAAATTGACTCGCGGGGTAGTGAGAACTCATACAGAAGTCATACCACAGCATAAATCTCAGGATCCGTCGACAAGCCATGAATAGGTTATATGAGCGATGGTCTGCGCTCCCTCCAGTCAGGGTGAACAGAACGTTTTGACAATAAGAAAATTGAAATATGGAAGTCCCTCTATAAGACAGCGGTTGACTTTGATCGGTAATTTGCTAATATAACAGACTCAACTTCATTTTATTTAACTGATATATTGAAAATCAATTCACGTTGAATCTTATACTTTAAATAAGAAAAAGTTTAATAAAGCTGTACCTAAACAATCTTTTGTCTACCCTAATAATTTCCATTATTTAGTATCATATTGAGGTATAAAATTATAAGTCCTAGGATTAATTGTCAACCACTATAAAAAATTTATTGATCATCTTCGTACAAAAATGTTAAATTATTTCTAACAGACGTTTAAAATAAAAAATCAAACATAAAATGATTCTGAGTCTATTTACTAAAGTATAATTCAAAACTCCACCAAGTTGATCGTATGTGAATTTATTATTTTTTGTCGTTTCTTACGACCAGAATGATATCAATTTAGAGGGTTAAGAGGACTGCAAGGGTTAGAAAAAATACAATGGAATTATACAGCTTTAATGATCTTCCGAACATAGGCATTAAAATCGTCATACAATATTGATGATTTTTAAAATTTATAGCCATTGCTAACCGGCATTTTTAAGATATTGTTTATTAATGTGTGAAGACAGCCACCTTTTTAGCATTATCGTCCATCATATATTTTTATAATCTTCCCGAGATCATTAGAGAAATATTTTCGATTTAATTCGCAGAATACAATTGAATGCGATCGTCAAAAACACAGAAAATCTACCTTTAATGATAAAAGTATACCGCTGTTTGAGTATTTCACAAAACGTGAACAGATTATAAATGTAACGTGTGTCTTGTATGATCTAGTTGTTGCGAGGAAACGTTTTCTTTTAATCATTAGGATTGTATTTCAAAATGATATATTTTTGTAAATATTTCTGTTATAATCTTATGTATTATTACATATTAATTATTACTATATTTGTAGAATCTTATTCTATAATTTTAATAATATTCATATAAAGCCATTTATCAGAAGAACGTTGACATATCCATATGATAAAATTATAGCAAAAAAACTATAATCCCAAAGACATATTCGTTATAATCTTTATGCTTCGCCCATTCACATCCAAAGCACGTACCGGTGTAAAGAAAGAGTAAATCTGACCCTTTCCAATAGTCCCTCGAATTCCTTAATCGTTCAATAATACACTGTGATGTTTATTATTGTTTGCATTTGCATGCATATGCGGACCCCAACAGAGCTTAGTGAATCGTTATTCAACTATGGCCATATATAAAGTTACGCTAATTTTCTATTAGTGGTTCCGTATGGCGTATATAAAATTAAAAAAAAATATTGATTATAATTAGAAATCCAGGGAGTTACAAAATCAATAAGTAAATTAACTGTGAATTTTTTCTCACTTAAACAAATTAAGCAAAAATATAACCATTTGGAGAATACGAATAGTATTATTTTCTTATTATATATTATTATTAAACAAAATTTATAACAATAAAATACTTGTATATAATACTATACTCGTATAATATCATAGAACCCTGAACCTTAAAAGTCGTCCTTATAAAATAGTAGTATTATTGTGAATGGTTTTGATCGTATTGGATATATATGAGTAACAAATACATTATCTTTATATATATTTTATAATTATAAATGACTAATTAAAAAGCAAATATACATTTTTTTGTTTTCTTGTTATTATAATCATGAATAAACGATGTCTAGAAGAAATAGGGTTGAAAAATCTGCAAGCAGTCAGATTTTAGAGATGGTAAATAAAAAATGCAAAGAGAAGAAAGAAAAATATTCTTTAAGAACAAAATTAAGTACCGGTCATCAGTATAGCATTTGCATCTTTTCAGAACCTACAGCCGTATAAAGGGGAGGATCTTTTATTATAATTTAAATCAGTGCATTTCCTTTAATAAGCGTATTTATATGATACGTGACGACAGCGCCCCCAAGCTAAGTGGGCAAATTACGTACTGCCGACACCTACGAGGTGCTAACAGGGCAGCACCCTGCAATTTTCTTATGCTTCTGAGCGACACCACTTATAGCTTTCGGGTTTTACAATACAATACAATACAATACAATAATCATTCCTATTTTTATGTTATTTTATCATTTTGTTGGATATTATATAAGCGTACTTATTTTAGTTAGTTATTTATTATTGATTCATAAAATAAATGCTAGAAAGGAAATGAAAATAAGGATACGTATTATATTATGATTGGTCATAAAACAAGAGTTTCGGAATCCTTTACCGGACTTCAATATTAATACCGCTTACGGCAAACCAGTATCCCAAGTTTTTAAGTATTAAATAAGATGTTATCAACAAGATAAACCTAAAACCACCTGGTAAAGTGGCCACCGCAACTGTGTGTAATTCGCCGATATAAAACAATAGCAACAAAGGAAGCCATCGATTGTGAATCTCAGTGCACTATAATCATCCAAATATTTATTGAATGTCCAAACAATATGCCAAAACGTACAGCTAAAACACTTAAACGATCTTATTTAACAAAAAGATACAGTCTACAGATAAGTGGTGACACTTACTTTTTAATTCACGTACGTTTTATAGAGATACATAGATTTGGTTATAATTTTACTTTTTAGGTATAAAATATTCTTTTAATCGGTCTTTTATACATTTATATCACACCTATAGACACAAACGTTTCCAGGGACAAATGCAGTATTGAAATATACAAATATATTTTATATGGCAACAATACTTAAATTGCTGGACAAATCCCTGTATCACATCGAAATCTGATCGTCTATAACATCGTGGAACTTACAAATGTGTCTGTATTGCTCGGAGCGCTCGTTAGCGTGAGGTACGATGCATTGTTGCACAATGGAGGGAGGAGTCTGCCGAGGGCGCATGCACCGCGGGAAAACATCTACTCCTCCGTGATACTATTTGAGAATACTGTTTGGGTGCTAGCGAGCGATTCATCACTCACACAAACTTATTCGCAATGACAGCTTATGCACAAAAATACATATATAAATCTTTTGCTCCAGTTTTCATATTCCCATTTTTTTTCCTTACACAGAGTGATTTTTTGTGATAAATAAAGTACCTTACTGTACCATATTATGTTGTTAAATTATTAATTTTATGTGTTGAGTTAATATATGTGATATAGGTTATGTTATAATTTTTGTTGGTTTAGTTTTCATGAAATTCGATGATTCCCGTTAATGTGCATATATTAAAATAACCAAAAATAAAAAACGTTACTACCTAAGTAGTCCCAAAAATTCGCAATCCCATAAATATATCTTTATTCGGCACATAAATAAATAAATAATTATAACATCGCAAGTACCGTTGGCGCGTGGCGATACGCGTGCCAATGTGCTTGCGCATGTTTACGACAAAATAATATACTTGTAAATTAACACAGCATTTATTACTGGTTACCAGGACTTAATTATGCGGTCAGAGTACTTTTGTAATTTTTAATCATACGATTTTCTGATTCTTTACATATAGGTTTTTGACAAAAGTAAGCTTTAGGTCCGATTATACATAACTCAATATACTGTAAAAGAATCTATGAAATACACTCACTTCCATATTTGTAATCGAATCACTAAAATAAATTTAACTTGATGTATGTGTATAATTTACAAGAATGTAGAAATAGACGGCTCTAGAAATGCAAGGCATATATTAAGCTAATTCCAGTTTTAACGAAAATAAAAATAAAAAATTTCCTCTCAGGTTCCCGCAAACGAGTATCTCTTCCCAGGATTGATGGCAAAATTATGTGAAATTACACCATCAATTACAGACCAACAAGGAATAAATGTTGTGCGCGACAAAACACTTAATACAGCAACGCAAAGACTCCTATCAACATAATTTTCACATATCGTTAGGTGCTGTGGTTGTGAATCTTGGGTTCCATTATCACCTCACTAATTTAGACAATTACCCCCCAATTTGTGATCAAAATTTAATATAACATTTTGAAATTATTTAACGAGTTACATATGTATAGATCGATTTGAGCTCGTTAACTTCGTGAAGTATATAATTTCGTAAAGTATATAAATTTCATGAGGAGTCAGATTGTAAGAGAAAAAGCATAACTATTTTTAGGTTTCTTTGAACAGCTGTCTTAGTTACATAAAGCTAGTTTTATTAATTCGTCACATACTAAGGGATTTCTCTTTTCGTAGTGAAGGTCCGAGGGTTGACCCGTGCTCACCAGCAGATGTCTTGTGACACCTGCCCTTATATATCCATCGCCACCTAACACCCACAACACATATAAATCTATCCTTTTCATATCATTTTTAATTTATACGGAGTGTTGGAATAGAACATGTAATAATGGCTTATATTAATTGCGCAAAACTATGAACATATAAATTATTGGAATGATCCTGATCTAAATAACCATACATATTAAACGTCAAAAAACTTCAAGGTTTTCTAATAATTTCAAATCCATACATACTATTGTTAAAAATAACTTAAAAAAACTTAATATAAATAAACTTCAAATGTACTGGACAAACCAAAGTTTAATTATAATATCAAAGAATCGCGTCAATTTGCAATTTATGAAGAATCAAACCACCATTCCCGTTGTAGTTTAGAGATGCAATTAATATATAATTAGACACTTTGCAATACCAAATTCCACGACCGGCGTATGCGCAGGTGCAACCGATATTACATTAAACTTTAATACAGATGTCGCGTGTGTCGCCTTTTTATTTCAAGATGCTCCATTATAATTAAAGCCATAGTTATAAACACAGCAGTTATGACTTCAAATTTAAAAGGTAACGCTTCGAAATGTACCGTTCAATTAAAATGTCTTATTTTCATAACTTTGTTTTGATTTTACATCTATGAAATTTATTGAACACTGACGTCACTTATTTATTTTATGTATAAAGGATTAAATAAAGATATATTTGCTATTGTTTAACATTTTCAGAAAATTTATTTGGAGCAATTCGAAATCATTAACTGTTCTTTTATCAAACCAGCAATTAAATGTCTTTTGTAATTTATTGTATACAGTTCAATATATAGTAAAATAACAATATACTTTACTATAAACAAAGTATATTAAATGGCATGTAAGATTTCATTAAATTAAAACGCTTAATGATACCTACAACCTAATTGAAAAAATAAATTCTTCTCGAGTCAGTTTACATACGTGGGAGATAGGACATAGATTAAAAGTTTAAGCCAGAATAATATCAAACATGTAACTTAGATAAATGTCTTTTATTTTTATTTAATTATATATGAAATAACGAACAATTTCAATATTAGATTTCAAAATATAGAGTGTAATTAGAAATATGATTATTAGGTTTTTAAAGTAATATGAACAAAATAACGCCTGATCAAATCATTACAGCAATATAGAGTTGTTGTTAAAAGTACAAAAAAACTTAAAGGAACCTTCAAGAATTGCTTGATTAAAAACTGATACAAATTTTATTTTATAAGCGATTGGATATGAGAGAAGAGATAACACAAGCACTGATAAGGTAAGATAATCTAAACCAGCTCCAGCTTTTGTTCTCCATGTCCATTTAAGTAAAGAAGCAATATATTTATCTAGTTTAGTGTCCACGCCTGTCTATTTTGAGGAGAAGTTTATATTGAATCTTGACTAAAGTGACCATTCTGTCAGCCAAATCTGGATATTGTTTTATTATTTAAAAGCGTAAGATATTTTTTTCTTCGCTCTACTTTATAATATAATTCCAAAATTTTTTGATACTTTCTTTTTTGTTTTATATGTTTTATTTCCGTAATATTATATCGTCATTAGATATACATGACAAGAATAAAGGCAAAAAATTATTTATATTAAGTATTTTCATTTATATCTTACTGATAAATTGAAATATTGTAATATCGTGATATTACGGACATAGCTTTTATAATGACACTTCGCACACGTACATCAAAAACAGTTCGTAGATAAGTTATGTATGTGAGGAAACGACTAAATATGAAAGCGCGGTACATTTTTGTTTTCGATATTTAACTTTTGGAGATTGATTTCCTATAAATCCATACGGACACAGAGTTCCAAGTTCACAATAAGGAAATGAAAGTAACTGCTAAGGCGGATTTTTTGTAAACTACGCTCTATTTAGTGGAAGCAAGTATTTAAGTGACTAAACGCTTTTAATTTATAAGCCCAACTTTTGGTTACTATGATATATAATGATTGTGACGTGGTATTGGTTTTGTGAACTTAGGTAGCTTCAAGTTCTTATTAAGTACAAATTTAACATCCGAAAGTAGCAATTATTATAAAGGGTTATTCATATGTTATAAGAAAATAATTTAAAATATACCAAAAAAGGCCTTATGTACCTACACACATATTAAAAAATATTTTGTATAACTAATTGGTCAATGTAATTCTATGAACCAATCCTAGCTTAGTTATGTAATGTTATACTATCATGGTGAATTTCGAACCAGTAACGAGGTCTTTCCGTACGAGATTAGAAACTACATTGAAAATTCTACTCTCATAACAGAAGCCATTTGATATGTAATCAAAATAACTATTGATTTTTGAAAGTTACCTTTACCTCTACCTCCGTTTGTATTACCTCTAACTAAACTAGTTTTTGAGGTCATATGTGTTGGTACATATTAAACTGTAAATTATTTTGACGTTTCGAAAATTTTTACTTAAATGTCACACATATATTTCGCAGTCAATTATGAACTTATTTTTGATCTACTGACTTGCATGATATCTAGTTGTCCAAGGGGACAGTTAGTTAGACAAGGGTCTAAACTCTAATACAAACATATAAATCTGTTTTGCATAAAAATATTGGATAAGCACTTTGTGACCTGATAAAGCAATGTATTGTCATAAGTATTTTCTAAATTATTATAATTCTAAAAATAATTTAGTTGTTCTTGTTTCTAACGACTTCCTTTATTGTATTCTGGAGATATCAATTCATGGAGCTTCTACATGTAGGCACGCGACACAGAGGTCCACGACTCTTCTCATCAGGTTTCCTAAACTGGACTCAAGAATGCGCTGAATAAAAATAAGGCTTTCGGACACTTCATCACCATATTACACGGTTTTGACTATCTCTCTTTATTAAAATTACCTTTTTATAGTAACACTTTACATTTATTTTCCATATTTATTTAAAGAATAACAAAAAACAAAATATTCTTTTCACTTTCTACAGAAGCTCTGAGAATAGAAGATATAAACATTTATGAAAAATGCAATTTTAGGCCCATAATTATTGAAAAAAAAATTTTTATTTTTATTTTAATAACACAAGTTAATGCTTGAAGCTAATCTGAATAGAAGAAAATACAAACAAAACTAAGAAGACTTCTGGAATTTTTAAAATAACATGAGATATCTATTACATAAATAAGCAATTTACAACCATCAATAAGGAATTTGTTGAAGCGCACGCGCATCAGCATTATGCTCTCTGGTTTATGGTCGCCGCGGACAATGGTGTTGTATCGTATATGGTGAAGTTGGGTATAAATAACTATTAAATTCTTGAATGTTCATGCTGCGCCCTTCAGCGTCGAAGATATGACCTGTCTTGGTTGATAAACTCATCGCTTAGTACAACATCAAACTGTTTTTTAATTTGAAATAATATTTTTTGTATGTCTACGTATGTGGTACTGACAGGGTAGGTCTACTTTGTAATGTAATTTTTGTATTGATTAATTTTGGCATTTATAGCAGTAACAACCTCTGTATTAACAAATTAAAAAAAATTAAAACTATGACTATGGTTATATGTAGGTTTTAAATTAATTCAGATGTGTTAGTAGTAATTTTATCTTTTCCAAAAAAAAAAAAATAATCCGCTTCTACCGAAATTTTTACATATAACCTAGAACACAAAACAAGCAACAGCTGAACATAAATAAAATGAAACTACTCAGAAAAACGCTAAAATTACCCATAATCATTTTTCCAAAACATTCACATTTTAGAACCACAAATAGCTTACGTTATTAGAAAGTAATAACATTTTCTCTATAATCAAATTATTACTCTCATTTGACATAAACAACTTGATAGTGAAATAAAAAATATACGTGTCTGTTATGACACATAAACGCAATTGATGATAACGGACCTTACCATACCGCAATTCATTGAAATAAAGTAGCTGAATAATTATTATGTGACTATAGACGTTTCATGCCTAAGTCATGTTTTTTTTAGCATTTATGCAAGTTTTTTTATTATTGAATTTAATGTTAATTGTTGCAACTATTAGAGTTCGGACTGCTTTAGACATGATAACATGGTTATAAAACACCGTGATTTATTTATTATTTCTTTAAATGACCAAATAACCAACAACACTAAAAAATATAGAACGCAATTACTTACATTTTATGACAAAATTTGTTGTTTATATAAATCTGTTTCTGTCACTAATTCCTTCGATTGCCTAAACCAAACCTATAGAGAATTAATGAAACGTAAATAAAAAATAATATTGACTTCGTCATAATAAATACTTTTTCTCTAAACTAAGTGATTATCGTTGAAATTTTATATTCTACACACAGAACCCTAATTCGTAGCACGTGCGCTATGCCGGTTTGTCCTGTTTCCAGAGACCGGAAAAAATTATCAATGAATGCCAAAAGCCCACAAAATCTCATTAAACTTTAAACAAACGTAACGTAGAACAGTTTTTATATATAAAGGGAGATATTCGATTTGACTAATTAGATTTTTGTTTCTTATACTACGTTTCAAAATGCAATATTGTGTCATTCACCATTGTCACTCAATGGATGTTTTTTCTCACGTTGTTATAATTTCAAATAAGCATCAAGATTGTTTTTTAGCCAATGGTATGTTTATATTTCTGATAAAACCATTTGCCGATGCGGTCGACAGCGGCTAATTGGTGCGCGATAATTTGAAGACTTCTCCGATATATATTCTGTTTGGAGATCGCTTCAAAAATATGAAAAGGAATTTTTTTTTACCAATAAAATATGAATTAAAGAATTTCACTTTTACTTTAGCTTTTTATATATTTTGTGTATATTTTTTCTATTTATTTTTTTATTTTTAAAGGACCAATTTAAATAACCGATTTAAAATATAAGACGTTTAATTTATTTCAAATTAAAATAAACAAAATTTCAGTTATAATTAATATATTACGGAACCCATTTAAATTATAATTCATTGATACTTTATAATGCTATTTGGTGTCCGGGTCTAATCACGTATTAAATCAGAAATCACAAAACATATGGATTTTCGTGAACCAGGCAGATGTGATGTTTAATGAGCACATAATATTAGAAAAAATTCACATCAAATGAACAATGTACATAATAAAATTTAGACTACAAATATTGAGAAGTTTTGCCTCTATTGAACAATACCTCCAAGAGAGTACATTTATTTGATTCCCTCCTAAAATATACTGCAGAATTCTACAAGGAATTTTATTTAATAATATGATTTTTGTGTAATGAGATTCAAGATTTTCGCAAGTCATTTAAATACAACTAACATATTGTCGGACTAACTACCCGATTTTTTGTGTGTTGTGTTGTGACTCACATCTCGTCTGCCCGTGATCACGGTTGCTGTAATGTAACCAAAATGTCGGGATTGTGTAGTTTTAAAGTAATAAAAAATCCGAAAATATATTGGTTTTATGATTTTTGTAATTCATCATATATGAAATTTGCTAGAAGCCTAGCATTTTAACTTATACATGGGGTAGTACACTGATATTTTTTTATAAATATGTATGTAGTTAACAGTTGCCATTCCACTAGTATAATGAATTTAAAATATAATTGTGGCGTGTACCCATTTGGTAAAATCTCTTTGTGTGTATCAAAAGGACATTATGAATGAATGAGCAATTGTTTACGCATTCGTGATCGTTTATCGTGTAATTTGATAATAAACCATAATATCCGTAAGTTAATAACAACTACGATTCTATTAAAAACGAAAACCATGGTGTACGCCTTGATTATTTCATGATGATTTCAATTTTGATCTATATTACTTCCTTGTTACATATAGTTCATATTTGTTGGAGGAATATGTCAAATTATTTTTGTTCTATTTTGCTGATTAACCGAAAACTAAGCTATTATAATTTTCCTTTGTTTTAAACTGTTGATGAGTTAAATGTCCAACATCAAAACTTTTTGTTATAGGCTTGTACTAATTCTAGTCATCTCCCGGGTTATGTGAGGAGCAAGAATGAGGAGAGTACAGCTAAACATAATTCATTCTGCCGACGGTTACACGATTTAACTACATTTCGGTTTGTTTGTAGCTCATACCTAACCAAGCTTATCATACCTAAGCAGTATTCTGTAAGGATCCGCCAATATCACAACAAATAAATAATGTTATATTTACCATAAAAAAAATTAAATTAAAAGGCAGATAAGAACAATATAGCATACAGATTTTATAAAATTTACAATGTATCACAACGTCGCGTGTCCCGATTCTTTACCACGCTATGTACGTATGTTGAATTTAGAATAAAACATGAAACTCTAAAGGGTCTAAGGGTTGATCACATCATTTTCACTCCCTCATCCCTTTCGTAATTCCATTGAATTTTTGTGTACCTTTTTGCTGAATTTAGCTGCAAATCATAACATTTCTTTATTGTAAGATGAAATTTAAATGTATAAAACATGGTTATCGGGATTTACTAACGTATTTATCCTACAATTTATTTATGTTATTTATTTCACAATAAGAGCCAAAGTATAATGACCTCTTATAAACGCTTCAAAACAAAATTGGGACTAGATTTGTTTATGTTTATAAAATTTAATTATATCAGTAATGAATAAGACTAGTTTTCTGAAGTTGCGAGATTTAAAGACGTTTTCAATAATGATAAGACTCGTATTAATTCGTTGCACTAAAATGATTTACAGCAGAATGTTCTTATTGATATATCACATTTTTTCGTATTTTAAATGTGCATTTATTAAACCCTGAAAATTTTATAATAATTTATAGCAATTTTTTCATAAGATTAATAAAGACAGATTTTAGTCTGGTCATCAAGAAATTTACTTGTCCTCAAATATCTCGTGTAAATCAATTCACTGTCCATTATGTCGCACTACCACAGTCTCACCACCGATATAACGTATGAGGTGACCAGCTTATGCGTGATGTCTTTTACAACTAGGCCTCGAGACGATTGCAAATAAAAATAAACTAGTTAATAACACCTATTAATTTTAATCATAAAAAGGAATTACTTAAAAACCTTATCAACTACAGTTTCTTCATAACCAAGCGACCGTAACTGAATTATAATTATTGATATAACGTTATGGATACCAGGCAACGCCTTTATAAAAACATGTTAGGATGCAATTTGTGTAATTCTTTACTATATTAAAGATTTTAAAAATCTGTTATTGCATCTGAACAGAATAAAATCTAATTTGTACTAGAGCACCGTCGGATTTGTTATAAACTGGATTTGTTTTTTAATATTTCGTAATCTTACATCAGATGGAACTGTCCCGAAAATAATAAAATAATATTAATCATCATCATCACCAGCCTATCGGAGCCCACTGCTGAGCAAAGGCCTTAATTTAGAACCTAGGCCTTAAAGTTGGAACATTAATCACCACGCTTGCTCAAGACGGGTTGGCGACTTCAAACTTATAATTTGAAATTATAAGTCCAGGTTTCCTCGCGATGTTTTCCTTCACCGTCTGTCAGTGGTGTCTTAATACTCTTAGAAAGTACATATGACCAGGAAAAATCACCTTGGTACAAGCCAGGTTTCGAACCCGCGCCCTCATGCATGCGAGGCGGGCCATTAACCTCCAGGCCACCACGACTAACTAAAATAATAATAACGTAACATCAGGAATTTATTTGTAGTAATAAGAGAGTAATGAGAAAAAAAACTAAAAGATATTGAACTTCGCTTCTGAATTGTAATTGTGTTTAAAAAATAACAAACATCTAAGATAATTTAATTTCCTTTACCGGTTCTATATGTTTCATGAATTACAAATTTCAATATTGCACAGAATTTTAAGGGCACCAAGAATTTTTGTTTTAATCTGAATATTTTAAGCTACGAACTGTTGATGCAGTCAAGCGTTATCTCATAATAAAATGTTTTAACTAAAGACATAAAAACTTTATTGTATGTATTTCTTTCCATTTAATGCTACTACATAGCCCAATCACTTAATACTTACTAAGGTTATAAACAAATTAAAACAAAATATATACATTAAAGACTTACAGTTAGTGTTTATTTACTTTGAAGTTGACTTGAGAACCTTGCCTAGAGAGGGTTTTTATTTTCTCAACAATAAATATAAAATTTCTAGACTGTCGAATAATCTCTTTTCCTACTACATAAAACAGATTACTCAAAAGTAAACCAATTGTAGCGAGAGTGACTTAATTATTTTAATAAATATTACATTAATAAATTTAGATTTATTATTCATTATTTTTTTATTACAACGTTATATTAACTACAAATTTAATATATATCATAATATAATAAACACGTAACACTCGATACGTTTCATAAACAACAAAAAGTAGTTTCTCCACTACTTATTATATGTGCTAAGCTATGTCAATGGATCAACTTTTTATTATGACACGAAACATTAAACAACAATGAATAAAAAAATAACAAATAACAATCTAAAAAACTTCTGATCCGAAAATAACGAATAGTATTGAATACCAACCGAATTAATGCAATTTGTAAACAAACTTATCTTGCTTGACACCTCGCATTCCGTTAGATCGGTATAAATATAACTGCGTCCATGCATTACTTGGGACATTTTATACGGGAAAAATAAATTAGATATCCTTATCATATTAAATGAGAAAAATAACTAATAAATGAATAAAAAATGTTATACTAATAATCAATTTATACTTAAAGGACCGTCGAGCAACGTTAAAAAAAATTATAGGGATAATCAAGCATCAAGTAAGGTTAATATATTCTTTTATAAAAATACATTTTCGTATAATTTATCAAGATCACTAAGCAGCAACATCGTATAGCCATGGTGTATATGTCTCTAGTTAGATTCTCCTCACGTATTTTGTGTACATTCTTCTGGGTTTCTATGGCAAGGAAAATTATTATGCAATGTTACTTTTATTTAGAATAGATAGTTAAAACGCGCTCGCTGTCAACTTTCGAATTCACACAAGCCGTTAACATAAGTTAAAACCGGTCTGAATACCTTACAAACAGTCCTTGAACTCAAAACGTATTATAATCACAAACTAATAAACCTTTAATAATATTTGTTAACAAATAAACCACATTCATATTTCAAATTACTAATAATAAATAACAACCACATGAAATAAAGTAGACGCTATAAGTGGATAAAGAAAAAACAGCACTTCAAAGACGTAAAGAAAACTGAAATTGTATATATATATTTTTAATCTTTTACGTAAAGAAAATGGTTCCGTATATTACGGATGTATATATAT
>DVQP01000317.1:0-25287 GCA_018231745.1 Danaus eresimus
ACTCCGAGACCATGACGCTTAGCACGCGCCAACTATAGCCATTATAGAACGACCTACAGCCTACAGCCTACAGCCTACCGCCTACATCCGACACAACACATGCATACTAAAATACATCGTACAAATCAAACATAATGCATAAGTAAACATAATAGTTGCCAAAGTAACTAACTAGGTCTCGAAACCTATACCTATTACTAGACATAATCTCGAAAATACACAAGGACGGTGTAAGTAGACAAAAACACGTAACTACGAAGATTACATAAGTAGTTTTTATTTAAGTAATATTAATACATACATCAAAAAGACCGATCGTATAAAATAATTGTAGAAATATAATCATCGACATCTTAATTAATAAACACAATAAATAAATTGTATAAAGGCACAATAAGGCACTGTTACGTCAAGATGTTATCACAATCACAGTTACATAGATTAAAAAGAACGACACGTCGCTCCCGGTTCAGCCAACATTGTCTAGTTGTAGTGTGAAATGTAGGATTTCCGATAATCTAGAAGTTAAGAGTATGGGAAACCTAGCTCACTAGATTAAATGCAAGAGATTTCTTTCGGACGCGAAAGAAAGTTTTGCAGCCCTTCATCGACGCTCGGTTGCCCAAATATCGAATACTTAAACACTATAACGATATTGACTAGCCACGGATATAGCCATGGCTACACAATAAATCCACTTCGATCGAATTCTTAAACGGGACCTTAGTACGGGAGTGCGTCGTTTACTCTGAGGCCGACGGTTTTTGTTTACATGCTTTCGTTCGGTCCAAGATGGTGTTTTACCGAATGTCGATAGACGGAAACTCGTACTAGGAACACATTTTGTTACACTGAGATGCTCGTCGATTTGGTATATCGAATGCCCGCTTTTATCCAAGATAACGCATAACCATCATTTGTCTCATTCGGGTAAATGCGGAGACATGAAATTTTGAACATTAAACTAAGGCACTTCTGGACAACGTTAGCTACAAGTTAATTCGTCTACAGCAATCCTGACCGTCCGTACATTCACACGTTACTATATACTGCCATTTATTGAAATTTACACCACGACTGTCGGTTTCACAGACAACGTTATCAGAAGCTGTAAGTACTCTACATCGTATGATATATGTAACACCTAATAAAAGTTTTTGAATGTCGCCGCAAACGACACCCAAACTCGCAGACATGCAGACAGAACACGCGGGCTCGCCGACACTGCCCGCCGACATCACGACAGCCGGCCGACGTCTACAGCCAGGTTAAAACGTTATCTGGCTTGTTCGGTGTCGAATTTATCAGAGACTGTACATCGTCTAGTATATCGTTTGTGAAGTCTCCCAGCTGAAATAGAAATTATTATATCTATGAAAGATACAGCAAGACACAAAAAACAGTTAAACCAGGTGACTTGACGAGAATAGATTTCAGACACTTCAGATGAATTTCCGAAGTTTATTTATTTATAATAATTGCACAAATAGTACATACAAATTATGAGATACGAGTATGGAATCATCAGAATCTGTAAGTGGGAGGTCTAACGTACCAGATCAGTGTCTCCGAGGGTGATGTCAGCGTCCATCGGCGCGCCGGGTTCGCTGGCCACGTCCATACGGTCGTCCATACCAGCGAGGAAGTCCTCCGGCGTGTGAGGCACCGAATACTGTACCATGCCTAGCCCGCTGTCAGCTGATTCCTGCCGCGTGTGCTCGCTGATCCCCGACAGGAACGGGTCCAGAGACACCTCCGTGGTCGCCAACGACGTCACTATGGACGACGACTGCCGCGCCATCAGCTCTTGCTGGTACAATCAGACAATCCACAATCATTATACACATAACTCAGAAATCTATACTAAATTAAATTTAATTGATTCTGAAAATATGATCCTAGATGACAAAAAACGACATTTATCTATTTTTGTTTGTTCCCCAAAATAATTAAATGTTTCCGTTAATCATCCCACCGCACGGTTTAGTATTAAAGCGACTTTAAATTAATTGAAATTATTATTATGTTGAACAGCTTTAATTTGAAAACAAGTATGGCATAATTTTTTTTATCAGATTAATTAGCTTATATGTATATGACATGTATTTCAAACTAGGTAGTGACGATAGTGTGATATAGACCTGGAGTCGTATCTCCTGCTGGCGCTGTTTAAGTCTCTCCCTTTCCAGCTGCAGCGACTGCAGCCTAAGTTTCTGTTGACAGGCCGCGTTCGCCCATCCGCCGCCGGCCGCGCCGCCTGACGTGGGAGTGCGTTGCAGGTGTTGTGCTGAAAGGAAACCAACCATTAATTCACATATAACGCAACGGCTCGTCTTAGAACTAGTCTAGGCTACTTACGTATTCTGGGATCGAACCAGGATGTGGTTCGTGCCGCGTGATTGATGAAGTATATCTCTCCTTCTGGTGTGGTCGCCTGTTCCCAGCCATCCGGCAGAGGTCCGAGGGGATCTGTCGTCGTGTTAGTGCTTGTACTCTTCGCTGCTGAAATTAATTATACGTTGAATATGTGACTATATATTTAAATTATTATTTTTTTATATAAAAACGTTTAATTCTCTCAACAGCGACTAGTTGCAAGCGGTAATGTCTTGACGTTTAAAAATATCCCGTTCCTAATAGTAATGAGACATTCGAAGCTGGCGTGATAGTTTTTTAGTGCTAATTATGTTAGTATATAAAATTTTCCTCCAATAATTATTGTTGGATCGTGTCGTTTGGAGTACGGAGAACAATGAATCACGGCGGGCGGATGCGACGCCAACTCACAGCTCTGACACCGCGCATCTCAAGGTATGCGATGTGTAACATACAGACGGCCATTCATAAACCACCTTACGTAATTATTTTATATCATATTTATAGCTGATTACGAACAGATCATAGAATTAACACGCTAATGATAGATTTATTTTCAAGGAAATTAGCTTATTGTTTTCATTGCTTATATCACCTTGCTGTTATCGACCTGTCAAAGTAACATTTGATTGTTATAATGCAACCGAAATATTACTTTCAAATAAAGACAACAGTTCCTGTTCGTACGTTATTTTGAAAGTAATTTGAATGCCTTTCAATATTTTTAAATCAAGTTAAAAGTATTTATAGATCAATCAATAATTTTAATTAGCATTGAATTTAAATAAATAGTAGTAAATGAAGCGCCATAAATATACAGGTAATTGTAATGGCTTTTTACAATGACATGGAATAACTGTTTGGACCCGTGCCTACAATCACGTGATCATTATCTGTCAGCTATTCTCTTATCTCCTATAATATATTTACACCCTTATCCACATGCTCGTAATACAATCCAATCATATATTTTTTGTCCTTTCCTTACACCATTAACATCAACACGAGCCTCGACAAACATAAACTAAGCATCTTTTACATATAAACACAATCGTAAATGTATATAAAAACTCAGAATATGAAAATGCTATATATACGTGTTTTATTATTATTATTTTCTACCAGTGACATTTCGATATACAGATTAAAAATAGATATCAATTATAATTTACTTATTTAATTGTAAACACGTAACAAGTTATCTGTAAGACGTTATGTAAATAATAACACAACAAAATATTATATCAACGTAAAATAAAAGCTGGTCGCTACAGGTCCAATTCTAAAAATGATATGTTTTTGTACAAAAACGCTTACAACATACGACATGCAATGCATCATAAGAAAACGGTTTCATTTTATCGCGACATAAGATTATGACCAGGAATGCGCTATAAAAACATTCGTAAGTCAGGTGATCTACCTAGGACTGTTTGCTTTATAACCACAGATAAGAGAAATGCCTCGCGGACTTTTTAGACTGTGGTTGTTTCTGTACGAACGGAACGTGACTAGAGCACGTACTGTATTGACTATCAGAAGACAATGCATACATAATTGTCAACACGTGACACCTAAACATCACTTCGCTGGCCTCGCGAGTCTCCTACACTGTCATGTTTCAAACGTACGCGACTATTTAAAGAAAGCCTTCTGCAATCGATCGTGGAGAAAAAACAACGGAAAAACACGTCTTTGATTCCCTATATGTTTATATTTTCACCGTAAGTTATGTTTTGAGAACACGAGTCGTCATCTATACTCGTTTGTCAAGTTGGCGTTTTATGTACGATATTTGCATTAATTTAAATCCGAGCCCGATGTTTGTGAGTTATTAAGATATAAGGCATAACTAATAGACGTTAAAGAATGCGTAACATTTTTATGGTGGACAAATATAGAAACTGCGCCGTTATTCACGCCCAAATTATGTTTCTTCAACGGCTAATAAAAGCAATAATTCAAAAAGTGTTTCACATATATTATCTAGTATCTAGACTGCACTTGGTATCTATCGCTATCTCGGCTTTATCTTACAGAGAGGAGGGATATAAACATAGTCTGAAGGAGAGTGTTATAAAGAATATGTCGCAACTGTCGGGCGCTGAAAGTCGTTAGCGGGCGCCATGGCCGGTGTGAGCTGGCGCCGACAAACCAATGTATTTTCCAAACAGCTTTCAACGCTCGTCTCGCGTCGTCCGACGGAAACAACGCGGTAATTCCCGTCATAAAATCAGTTTTAGAATTCGGGTTATTTACTTGTTTTTATTTTAGTTCCATGATAATTTTAAACGTCGCCCCGTAGCCAATTAGATCAAGTGGAAACAGAATCGTCTTATGTGTTTTTATCTAAAACGCAATAAACAATCAGTTCTTGATGTACATAACTTTTGTGATTAAACTTACATAGTATTATTTTCATAAGCATAACATCTTTTTATTAATTGTAATAAAAGTAATTGCAATCACTAAGTATAAAGAGGAAAAAATATTTAGTAAAAAAAATACTAAAGCATTGTTAATTAAAATTAACTATTAGTAGTTAGTTAAGTTATGCAATAGTTTTAAAAATTACAATAAAAACGTACTTAGGATGAATAATAACATTGCACAGACTATAACGAGAACAATTGGCAGATTATAACTAACCAGTAGGGGTGGCTGCTATAGTCTGTGGTGGGGTGAGTATCTCGTTCTGATGTTGCACTCCAGCGGACACTGTTTGCGCCGCCAATGTCTTCCGAGGGTCCTCCCATGTGGTCGTCTTGGTTATGTGACTGTAAAGTTATATTTCGACAGTTAGCACCGTTATATGTTTCAGTAAAGAAGATTAATTTGCCCTTCGTTTATGACGTAACCTAACAAATCAAGCTCGTTATTGTAATCTAAAATATTATCGAAAAAATCTGTGTTCAGTTCTCTTTATATCAATTGATTTGAACAGACAGAATTTGTACCAGCAACTGTCTATTAATTTATTTTTAATAATAGTTTAAAAAACTTTATCAAAGTAGAGTTGTTAGTCAATGCCTTCACACACTTGCAGTGATGTCGCATTGAAAGTAAAACAAAGTTTTGGGTTCATGAGATATAAATGTCATGTCGCTGGCTCTGTTTCGTTTATCTGAATCTCATTTGAGGGAACATTACAAAACAAAACTGTCATCATAAGACGTGCCACTCATCATCAGCTATAACTTAAATTAGGTTAATTCCAAGTATAGTCGTATCTTATCTTCATACATTTCAACAATAAGAATAATTAACAATGTTTCTCCTTTTTTGATTAGGAAACCCAAATAAATAGAATCCTAACATGATGTTAAATTAAAATTTATATTAACCACCTGTGTTAAGACCCTATAGTTCAATTAGCAAAACGTCTGCGAAGTAATATGAAAGTAACTCGTTCAAATACCGCTTGCCTTTATTAAATAATAGATTATTTGAATATAATAATAAATACAAATAACCAATGAGTATCATGTTATTATAATTATTCATACATTTTGTGTTTCGACTCGTTGAATTGTCCGTATTACAACCGATTCGTGTCACAATAGTTGAAGTTGTGGTAGTCACATCAAGAACACAAGCTGACCAGTCAGCTCGACTCCGACTACAGTACTATATATCACCGTATAAGGTAAACCGGTGCATAAGAATTATGACGTTTTGATTTTTTTATTAAAATTTTTTGCTTATCCCCGCAAAAGGTAAAAGCGTTGCTATAAATGTAATTTTTATTAACAAATCAACAAGCCCTTGTCTATATATTTGACAGTCAATAATACTGATAAGTGTTGTGTGTGAACAATATGAGAAAGTATGGTAATATAAAGTTTAAGATACGCACAGATCATATTTAGTTTTTTGGTTGAAAAATATAACATAATTCAGCCATCTATTTGATATCGACGTAAGAATCGACATCGACATAAGAATGATCAAAAATAATATAAGATGCAAAACAATCAACATGCCAAATATATGTTTATAAAAAGTACGGATAACAGTATCGAAATTTACTATACATAGCCTCAGCCTGTCAGAGCAAATAACGTGTATTACATGAAGCAAAAACTCGCAGAACGTAAGAAGCGAATTTAAAAAGTACTTTTACTTTTGAGTGCGTACCGACGTCTGTTAAATGTTTGCGAACGGTTTCCCCGCGTACGGAAGGTCGCCATCTTTTAACAATTAAAAGGCCGCAGGTAACAGTCGACGAGCGAGCCGTATTCCTACTTAGAGGTCGATGTTACCGATTCGTAAAACCGGACGCCTCTGCGACCTAGTCTTTACACTCACTCTGATGAAAGGCTATTTTACTTTCTTTACGCCGAAAGTAGGCATTTGGCGAGTTCACCGTCTGCCGTAAACCACACCTGTAGAAACGTCTCACACGTCCGTGTGTGATTTAGAATATTTGAACAAAGGTTTGTTTTGCACACGCGTCTATTACACGACATCACCGGTACATATTGATTGTTGAAACGGAAAATGTTTAAAAGAGAAAGCATGTGGCGGAATATTAGAGAGACATAAAACAAAGGTTCTCGTAACAAAGTGAGATAAGAAAATTATTTCTCAATAGAAAGCGAGGGCATGACCATAATGAATCGGTTTGATCTGCCCGTTAATGAACTTGGCCTCGGCATCAGCTGTTTCGCGCTGTGAAGTTTTGCACCTTTAGCTTCATATACATTTTTTAAACACATAGTCTTATACAAAAATTACAATGTGTTTATTGAGCAAAAAGTTATTATATTAAGCATTTAGTATTAATTTCATTAATTTTGTGCATATTGTTTTAGCGTTCTGCAGATACTAAACGTTTTTTTATTCAATTGATGTTTATTTCTGAAACGTAAATGTCAATTTCATAATAGATTTTAAAGATATATAATTTACGTACATATGTGACATACAAAATACTGTAACATTAAAACGTGTACATTACCAACTCCTATAAATGAACGAGAAATCAAGCATAATCTTTATTATCTGTATCTTTTTTTGTATAATACCTAGGAACCTCCTTCAAAACCATTCAAAAGTTTTCAAGTGAAAGAAACAAATATAAATCATACACTTTCACCTTTTTATTCTTACAATTTACAATCTTAAAAAATATATATAAACGAGGAAAAAAAAAGCCCAAAGGATTATAACAACGTGATCAATTATAAAATATTATAATTAAAATATAAATTAATTTAATTAGAAAAAATACAATGTTTTATCATATGAAATGTGCATGGCATTAATGTGCTGTAATAAAATACTGTAAATATTATATGACACGTGACTGTGGCGGGAGGGTGAGGGTGGACGGGGGCGGGGGCGGGGGCAGCGTCTGTAATTACAATTTACAGCCCAGGCTGACTGCAAAGTTGCATAACACTAAAATGTTATGCAAGCCTTCACCAGTGCATCATTTTTATACGCAATTATTCACACACACGACAAAACTCATCATAATTTTATGCGGATTAATATAATTTTTTATATTAATTCACATACTTATGTTGTCACTCGCATACGATTCCGTTCTGCCAAAAGCTTCCAAACATTTTATAGAGTATAAAGACATCAATAATTATATAGTTTAAGCGATTTTCATTTTGAGAAATGCATTATAGTAACATTTTTTTAATCTATTCAGTTTTATTGAATAAAAGTAACAAATAGCAGAAAACAGAAAGCAAATAGCTTTAACGGTCCCATCTTTATAAGATACTTAATTCGAAAGTTTTTATATACGAATGCTTTGTAAATCTCCCGCCCAAAAATTAATATGATATTAGCACTCGTTTAATAATGATAATATATAACACCGTATATACGTATATTACTATAACAAAACTTACTTTCAATAATCGATACAGCAGACGAAGCTGTATGTAACGACTAGTTAATTAATACAATATGGACGCGTTTACAATTACCAGATATGACAGATGTATTGAGAAATATATCTTTCTCTGTCGAAGGTCTTTTGCGCAATGGATGTTTGAGGTTTGACATGAAGAATTTGGAGCTAACGAGAAAGATATGTTGAAACGTTTAATTATTATAATTATATTATGAATTAAACATATGCTAAGGAGGGTTCGTCGGCCATTCAATCTCAAGTAACTATTCGTAATACGTCATATTAAGATATTAATAAGCATCGACATTTAAAATCTATAAAGAACTTTTATTTAAGATAAACATAAACCTAAACATTTTTGAAACTATTTAACTTATATTAGTTAAAAAAAATATATATAGAGAAAAAATTAAATTATACAGCGACGTATATTTAAGCATGAAATAAACGAGTGTGACATTTTAAGATTCGAGTGTTGCCATTTTGTAGGAATGAATTTCATTATTAGTGATTAATAAACGAGTTGTTTTTGCATATCAAAACACCTGCATCACAAAAGTATGTAACATAAACCTGAAACAATTTGAATAAGTCGATTCGGGATTATTAATTATATTATTTATACTTACCATATAGTATTTAAATTATTCAATGTAATTTTCATGTCAATTACGTCGCAATGAAGTAAATGATTTATTTTAATTATTAATAAACAAGGACAATTTTATATTTTTATAACGAGATAATTAACCGATAATGCAACCTTTCAACATGTACATATAGAGAGTGCACCTGATCGCTCCCTAGATGGCGCTGGCCGCGCCGGATGCGCGTCACGTACGCATATCCTCCTTCAACTCGTACGTAATTTTCCTGCTTTTACACTGGAAATACCTAATATAATGGAAGCAGCCTCAAAACAAAGCATCTCATTTACTCATTATTGCGTAACCGAATAAATTACTCGCCTGCCGCAATTCGAACCCCGGAAGAATAGGGCCAAGTAAGCTTAACGGTTTAATATTAGCGCTAAAAGCTAGTTGATAATATGTTTTTACGAAAACTAATTTCTCACAACTCACAGAAATAACTTACGTCTCGTTTTATTCATAGCCATATTCATGTGTTACGTAACGTACAATACAAGTTTTGTTATATACAAATATACACTTTTTTACGTTAAAAAAATCGAAAATTTTTCTTTTGGTTTTAGAATTACTCGTAATCCCCATTCAATGGGCAGCATCAATGTAACGAAAGATACGTCACGCGGTATAATGGAGACAGGCTATAAACGAATATAATATCGTGTCATACAGAAGGTTCGCAAGAGGAGCAGATCAAACAAGTTTAAATGAAAGATGTACTTCACAACGATCTGGTGGATAAATGAACTAATTCTGTCCGTGAGTCATTCATTCACATGAACACGCTTTACTAACCAACAAAATTTATTTACGCTAACAGCTCGACGAAGCCGATGGAGTTGTGATATTTTGCAAAACTGTATCACTTATGGCAATTATATTCCGCGAACAGCATTTGTTATGTTCTGTTAAAACATTTCAACGAACCGTACAATGGTTATTTACGATGTGGTAACAAAAGTCTTATATTTAACTTCAAGAGTTTTCTTAATTATAATTTTTTTTTCGTTAAATGTGACACTTCCACGGCTCCTCCAAGATATATCGTAGGTTTTTCACCGAGAACAACATGGCGGAGACGGCGTTCTAAATTTGAATCTCGGACGAGTCGGCGCTCGCGTACGTAAATACACGCACACAGCAGCAATCAGTAACACTATACAAACGAGAGCAGTGTAACACTATATAACAAGAAAATTATTCAATTAAATTAATTTAACACATACATACAATTTCGCCGACTTCCAGATCTACGTATACAGTTGTTATGAAATGAAGATGTGTGTTTAATTCAGTATTATGGGTATATTATTGTCTACTTTGCACGTACGAATATGTACACACACTAACATAGGTGGACGAAAACGGTCGCGTGACGCATCGACTTCCGGCCGATGATTTTATTACGGGATCTACTGTTTCAGCCAAACTGTATTAAAAGTAGTTTGCATTTCATTATATGAATTCAAATATAAATACAAAATTATAATTATCACAGCACACTTCTATTATAACTCATAACAGACTTCGCTTTGGTAAAAATATTTTTGAAATCCATAAAGCAATAGTAAAATTTACTATGTAATAATTTATGAGGAAAAAAAAACACACTTTTCTATGAAATATATTAAGCAAAAACTAGAAAATAAAATTTATTTTATCAAGTGTAAAATAAGCTTTATAAGATATTATATGTTCTATACATAACAAATGTCTCTTTAAAAAAAATGATCTCCAGAAGCCAACCAACCATTTTTTCTTATAACGTATATTAAAAATATATTTTACCAGATAATAATTTCAATTATTTTTTAATATGTCTCACTTTATTCTGATTACGAAATTTTACATCCAACTGAATAGTCCTCTGGACACTTCTCGAACCTTTTACACATTATATTAAACATAGTAGTACGCAAATTCGTTTTGAAAATATACACGAGCTATGCTACGATATAAAACTGAAAATGATATTAAAAGTTAATCATAAATAAATTCTTAAAACAACATAAATTTGATGTTGCACTCACGAAAACAAAAGGATTACATTATCTATATTCTACGAACGGCCGGCGCCATCTCGACAGTCGCGACAAAGGAGAATGATGTATTTATATCATTATAGAACGTACGGCATCAAAGCAACTGGGTTTAGAATACTTAAGGAACATAAAAAAAAACAAATACAAAATAATTCCATTTTTAAATTTGTACAATTAAAAGGCGCGTTTCAAAATTCATTTTTGTTTTTATCGTGAAAGAAATGCGTTTTAATTTACTTCTGTAATAATCATAGCACGTGTTTCGATTGAAATATATATATAATTAAGACGATAATATATGTAAAACAATGAGACAATAGTGCCATAATTTATAATTACCTATTTTTTTTTTGTATTTCGTAACAGCGCCGAACAAAATGCTATGTATTATAGTGGAATGATACATATTTTTTCATACATAAAATAAATAGTGTGATATTTATTTATTAAAGATTTTTGTTCTGTAATGGCAAAAAAATCAAGTTAAATGCTTTACGAATTACATTAAGTTATTTCATGTAAGGAAATAGACGTTAAAATATGGAAATAGAAGATAGAGGGAAAACGCAGGCTGTGGCCGGGGAAGACCGAATAATATCGGTTAACCGCAAGATTTATATATGTTTCATATATTTATATGGGGAAAGGTCTTTTCTATAGAGTCCCAGCCGCTTAGCGTAGCTACAGGCACGAGGAAGGTGAATTTATATGAAATAATGAACAGTATCCGATAAGTGAGATAATATGGCAAAAGAATAGTTTTTAATTAAAATACAAGTGAATATTCATCCACCGCTTGATGCTTTCGCATTTAAACAACACAGAAGCAATCTAAATAATCAATTCAACTGTGATAACTTACTAATTTATATATTTAATCTCTATAAACTCTAACAGGTAACTGAAAAAAATCTTCTCTTTGCATCTATAATGAGCGTTATAAAAAATAAATGTATAATTGTACCGAGTTAATTTATTTGGAAAATTATTATCATTTTATTTATAATTTATTTATGACAACTAAACCAAATCGTATCATAGATTTTGTTACGACATAATTTAGTATAAGATTATTATTATAATTTCATATATGCGAAATACAAAACTATAAAGATTAAGTCGTAAAAATGTTGTTCAGCTTTTAGTTATGATTATATTTTGTTAATGTTACAAATTAAATATATATTTTTGTAACCAGAATGAAAACAACACAAGAGAATGTTGTCTATAACATAGTAAATCCGCAATTAGGTCGCCGGTGAATTAGATTAACGTTCAAATGAGCAATCAGTAAAACTAACTAATGTGGTTAAATTTATAAATATTTATTAGTTATTATCATCATCATCAGCCGCGGTAGTCCACTGCTGGATAAAGACCTCTCCCATTGCATGCAACTTATTTATTTTAAAGTAAATATTTCGTAGCCTTATAGGGTTTAAAATAAACAGTAAACGTACAAGAGGGTGCGGTGATCGGAATAGATTTTTAATTAATTTTTACTAGGAAGTTATAAAGGATGACATTTCTACGGTATAATTGGATCCATGATGGATGACCTTCGAGTTATGATAGTCGGAAATCGATGACGCCTTCAACAGGAAGCCATCGTAAACATTATTTACCGATCCAGTTTCTGCCCGCGTCTTTTTCTGCTTCACCATAATTGAATTCAAACGCAGTGGAAAGTATCACAATATGTATCCCGGTTTTACGTGCCACGTTTATATCCGCTCAGCCGTTATTATTATACGAATAATATTTATCAACAAACTTCCAAACATTCGACTTTCACATTTGTAATAAATACGCGTCAATAAATTCATCTCGTTATATACAAATTAATAATGATCTGTAATTTATAACCAAGAAAAATTATAAATTAACTAAAATCAAAAGACTATTATAAAATATAAATATTGAAAATATCGGTTTCACCGTTCATTATGTTCGCATATAAAATATATTTATTTAAATATCAGTATAATGGACACGTAAGTCACTTTATATAGTAGGCCAAGCGGTACAAGGCGGTGTCGGGCTAGCGAGTAGACGACCTTGCTAGCCGTCCGCCGCTCTCTGCCAGAGGTAAACATGTTCCTCATCTAACTTTAGAAAGTAACCAGATAACGTTATCACAAAGAAATTACGGCACCCTTACAACTCCCACTATATATATTAAGAGACATCAAGTGGGATTTTTCATTAGAATTCTCTCTCTTAACGTTCGACGCTCGACGATTCCACTCAACATTGATATTTGAATTGATGTAAATGTCAAAGTTGACGTGACACAAGATGACGGAGTCGTGAATCGTGACCTGTCTTTGTACCGAGTCGAGACAGACTTTGTATTAAAGCATCCGGGTAGACTACACAAGTATTAATCTACCAAACTTCCAAACGGTAACCAAAACGAAAACTGCGCCTGCATTACTTCTGACGACCGGTTTCGGAGGCCGTTTGCCGACTATCGCTATTTTGACAATATTGTAGTTTAAATGACTAAAATTAAATTTGCTGTTGATATGTCACAGGGAAGTTAATTTTAAAATTAACCCAACAGTTTAAAAAAATATATATGTCCTCACTTGTTTTGCTTTTCATCAGACTGTTAAGATATTCATAATTTCTGAAACATAACTAAAGTAATTATCTGCGGACATTCGTCACAATTAATACAGGCTTGATTTAAAGTCACGATAAGTCGTTCTGCAGCAGGAAGTATTTTTGGAATAATCAGTGAAATCTGTAAATATTCCTCTATCTGTTGGGTTTATAGCGATATACAACTTATATAAGCCACAATACATCTAAGTACCCGCCCGTTTGTAGAACGTAGCCAGCTCGAATCCTGCGGAGATCTGTGCCCTATAATTAGACGTTAATCAGAAGAAGGCAGGACGTGGGGCATATGTCCGGCGCCAACGGAAGCGGGTCTGCCACGAATAATTCATTGTGCATTACGCGCCACCCATTCATATGGCTTCCACTGGCCAGGTTGCGGATAATGCGCCCATTCACAGAGGAGTATACGCACAGGAAATTCTAATGGTCGATACCATTTGTTCGGTTATGCTGCACCGGATTTACAGTTTGTCGCCAGCGAAACCTGCTTCTAGAGGATATATATGTACTGATTTATATTTGTTTCAGGATGTTTCATTATCAGCTAAGCCTTTCTATATTCTATGTTTTATACGCGAGCTTATAGACCTGTGAGATGCAACAGGTAAGTCGATAGTCCAAGCGCAATGTTAGTTTTATTGGTGAGGCTACTGTCCTGGCCACGGCGGACTTTGGACCCGTCTGTTTGTATGTCCGTCTCATTCCCTCATCTTAGAATTCTGTACGTCCCGCTCACTCCTCCCGCACCATCATTACCTTACCGCTAGATTCGTTTCGAAGTCTTTTTGCTGTCACCAGCAACCTGTCTCAGCAGGGATATTATGAAAGCTTTAATCATAAGTAAATCCTGGATTCTAATGCGCGGCAGACTTTAAGTTTTTGAAGTTTACTTTACTAATACCGTACATTTAACTTTCCTAAATTTAACTGCGAAGATATGAATCGACCTATCTTAACATAAAATGTATAATTGTCCTTAAGGAAGAATCGATACTGTATATGACTGAAATCTTAAAAAAAAAACATTCATATATATTAGTATATTTATTAAACCGACAAACAAATTTTTAAATTCCCGATAATTGTTTAAATTATAAAAACTTTGTATAATTTGCTCATTTTTAACTAAAATATTTTAAAGCTTATAATATAAGAACTGACAATGATTATAATTTATTATCCAAAAGTTTTAAACGAATTGAACATTTTGCCTGGTTAATATCTCAACAAATACATTTTGTCTCCTCATTGCTGTTCACCAACAGAAACAAAAGAGCATTTCGCAAGTCAATGCAGCCGAGCATTTCCATCTGCATCAGCGACTGGTTTACCTTTAAGCCTTTCTAAACACGTTACTAACTTTGATAAATGTATAGTGTAATGTAATGGTTTATGAACACATTGTGGCGATATAAAAAAATGACAGTTGCGAAATTGCGTGGGTGTGAGACTGTGCTGATCGAGATGCGAAATGTCATTTAAAATTTGATAAGAATTTGCGTAACCAATTGTTCGGTTGAATATCAAGGCCTCTCGGAACATATCTAGGATAGAACACTGTTACAAATCATCTATATATTATTATAACAATAAGGATAACAATAGTTTAATTTTTAAACAGCCCGCCAACGCCTGTCTGAAAGTAAGCATTTAAGTACATCAATATTTATGTTGGCGAAGGTTATGTTCGGAGCGGTATCGATAACTATCGGAGATTACAGAATGATCGCCGCTGCTTCCAAGAAAGCGGCGATTCGTTCAAAGCCCGGGGTGGAGCCGAGAAAAAAATCAATCCCTTTGTTACTGACAACTCAGGTGTACCCAAATAAAATAAAACCTCAACACCATCTGACGCTGCACTTGCGGGGAGGCGCTCGATGTAATTTATCGATATAAATAAAAGTCGATATGTGCTTTGGGATCACTTCACTTTGAGACTAATATATTAACACTAACCATGTAAGTGCGATATAAATTTTTGTCTTTTAATTTATTTAGTATGATTTTAAAATAATATTAAAATAACATACGATGGAAGAAACGAGTGTACATTTTTAAAGATAATTAATTAAAATTACACGAATACAAAACAAATCAATACTTATGCTTGTTTTTTTGTAGCAGATAAAATTGAATCTGTTAACCCGTGTTTCTGTATTTAATGATCGCTAGAGAATTACTGGTTTGAAAATATAATGCCGCTGCATCGTAGTTACAAAGGCAAACCTTAACTTGGTCCGGACCTCGGGATATGAGCGCAGTATTAAGATAAAGGGGCGGGAGGGGCTGGGGGGAGGGGGGGTCGGTTCCAAGAAGTGGAATCGAGCCTCGGAGGCTGCGGCAACATCACAGAAGTCAATCTTGTTAACTCCGTGTCCGATGGAAGGTGAAAAATGGACCCGCGGTAAATGAATAGACTTAGAATACAGCCGCTCAATTAAAATATAGACGCCTGTTCTGTTTTGATTTTTCTTTCAAGTCTTGTTCGTTTTTTTTTTTGGACATTTTTTATGGTTAATATTGTTAATTAAAATATATTGATATTAGAGGTTCGATTTACATATAAACGCAAACCTATATAGCGATATTGTCTATCTCATTTCTTCACTTTAACGATAATAAGAAGATAAAGTGAAAACAAATCAAATAATAAAGCAATATTAATTAATATCAGATAGTCATATTCCTAGCGAGGATTTAAACGTCCTTTTCCTATAATTTATGGCATTAACAACTAAGTGGATGTGTGGAGCGTCGAGATGCCCACGGCCCATGGCGAATGGGCCGCATGCCGTGTTCAATGGGCAGCGTGCGAGGCTCGGGGTTTGCGGTGCGGGAGACAGGGGACCGTCGCGGCGCCCGAGCCCGAATTAGATGTAAACAACTCGAAACACAGAGGCGCCCGACGACTCCCTTCACCGAGACACTACGAAACTATATATTAAGTCGATTATCTACACACATGTTATTTAAATAAAATGTGAAACCAATATGAACAACCAATAATCATGTCGTTAAAAAGACGGATGTTTCTGTAATATAAGATGTCGCGCGTTAGGAGCTCGTAACGGATGCCGTATCGATGATATGAATCGCGTGCAGCATGAAACCAAAAATTACTGGAGCTGGACGATTATTTAAATTCCGAAATTAAGGTCATTCACACAAAAATCATCCCAAGTTAAAGACCATAGCGTGTCGCTTCGGTACTGTCAAAGCTATTTATTTGTTGGAAGCGTCCGTTTAATAAAATAACAATACATCGGCGATTTACACATATTGAATGGTAATTGCGACCAGTTAAAACTCAGTGACCTTTAAAATTTGTTTAATTAATTACAAATAATCTTATATATATAAATAATCTTATATAAAACTTAATTGTCGAATGAATATTGTTTGAAAAATCTTTTATGACAGTACTAAGATGTTTGTTAACCTATCTCCATAGGCGTACCTTGTGAATGTTGACCTTAAAATGGTGTTTCAATATACGTGTCGTTAAACCCTTGCGAAAATTTATTATTTTATAACCAAAACTATCATTGAGTCGGTTTTGCGGTTCGTGAGTAATACCAAGTATTTCGTTCCCAAACACTTATTGAAATGGAACACAAATTAAGTGGCATCCAATAACTATTTCCTTCTCAGAACCGCTAAGTTGATACACTTAAAAATACATTTTTTTTATTAAGTCATTAGTCATAACCATTTATTTTTTGATGACTTTACAACATTCACTTACATTATACATATATAATATTTAAAATATTTACATACATAATGCACTTTAAAGAGTGATTTTAAAAATTCCTTTTTGAATTTAATAGACTCAACTATGTTTTTTTATAATGTCATATATAATGCGGAAATAATATATATTTTTTAAATCCATTTTGATTTTTCAATTCATCTTAGTTAGAAATGTTGAATCTAACAAAATAATTAAAAGTTTAAAGTGTATTTTATTAACACTGTTTATAGTAGTTAATATAATTTATCATCTCAGTACACCGGCACTATGTAGTCTGCATGACGAAGCTCTGTAGGTAGTTAAGATTATACATAACCTAAAAAACGTCTTATCTAACTCTTATCTGATAGATAATTTTTCAATTTACTCGTTTATGACGTATCTAATTACCTCAATGTTTCTATTTAAGTGTCATTACTATACCTATGTAACTTATTATATTTACATACAACATAAAGTTTATACTATGAATCTTAATAATATCAGACATAGCGCTATTTATATAAATCAAAAAATTCATATATATATATATATATATGAATTGCAATGACAATTACAGCACAAAAATCTGAGTAAATAGCATCTTCAGCTTACAAGTGTGTATAATTGAAGAACTTTTATAAATGTAACTTCGGGAGATGACGTCGGACCCAAAGCCCGTCAATGTACACACTTGACCCCTTTTGATCTCACAATTAGGCATGGCTCCCAGCATATCAGAGTACGTAAGTACGGAGTAGTCAACTCAATTCACACAAATTGTTATCAACTTGGATATTCATAAATATTATGTAGTCTATAAAATCTGCTTCATTATAATTATATAAAGTTCATAAAAAAATAATAATTAAAGAACGAAATCAAGTAACTCCTCCCCATTGAAAGTCGGTTAAATACAATACAAAATTTCTTTTGCCGCAAGGTTAATGATGACGCGTCAAAGGTTTTAACATAATTGGAATATCTTTAATAATTTGTCTTATCATTGTGAGTGAATTTAATATCCCATTGCATTACCATAACAATACAAAAATAATACTTAGAATATTCCTTTACAAAGAAATATAATACCGAAATATGTATGTACGCGTGTCTGTGTACGTCTGTGTCCGTACGTATTGATATATGTTTTCAACCGGTGTGGCCTCCGACTAGGTCTCACCTTATCTTAACAAACGGCTTTGTTGATCGCTCAGTATTATTGAGTACATTAATACCGATGACACAAGATGAGAACAACTGTGTCCACAGGAGTCGATAGTGCTGTTATGCACCACGTACAAAGGTCTACCCTTGAACAAACCGCCGGCATATCAACGTTCAAAACACACGTATTTGTGCATACGTTTTCATTGTTGATATACGCTTTATAGGAAATACCAAGTAATATGATTTTATAACACCCAAGTTCGTTCCATATATAAGTCTTATCTACAGTATGTGTGGAGAAATAAGTGGTTTTTTTTTATATATACCGATAATTTGAATATAGTTATAGCGTGTTATATGAATTTTAGTGGATTTAAAAACGCTGGTTATGTAAGTTTATTGCTTAACTGGTGTAGATAAGGTTCATAAGAACATTACGTTAAAGAAGTTTCTGATAGATTCCGATAAAGACACTGTCTAGAGCCAACATCCAGTAATCAGAGCGTATAAAACTGACTACCTTGCTTTTCTTCCCAGTGCACACAATTTTGTTTTCTACATTAGTTACTTGAATGTGTAATATTATTTCACACGTAACACAAGTACTAAAATATTTATAATATATTTAGGATTTTATTTAGACTACTTATTAGAAATTTCAATACAGATTTTATGAAACGAATGGTAGGGCTAAGTATATAACATTGTGTTGACAGAGAAGGAATAAAAAAAACACGCTGTGATAAAGTTAACTAAAAAAATCAGCCAGTTTAAAAGTCGAAAGAAATGTGTTTGAATGTGAGACTTATCTAGTTCTTATCAAAAATGAGGTATCAAGGTTTCATTGTCAGCTGTGTGCCTTTAAGTAAATATACCTTGCACATTAAATAAACTTTCATAATTTATACATAATCTGTTAAGCGTCATACTTAATACGTGCATTTTTAACGACTTATTTATATACTCTTTTAAACATTGAAACAAAAAATTACAACGTAATGTGAAGAGACGCGTTTATAGATTGTACTGATATGAAAATAAAACCGTCCGATATAAAACAAGTTCAATCAAGACATCGCAATCAACACAGCGATATAACATTAGTGTAAGGTAGGACAGAATGAAAGTAAGGCTGTTTTCAGACCATAAGTTCGGTTTAAAGAAAAATCCCATTGTGAGTGTACCGTTAGCTACCTGTCGACCGAACAAAACCGGCGACAAGTTTCCGAGAAGGCCGCACTGTGTTGTGTTTTAAACGTTATCGCTTTGAATACACTACGATATCATTGGTTGCTGTTCATGTGACTACTTCAACGTACTTCTTGGAAACAATCGTGATACTTTAACTAATTAGATACCCTTAATTACGTCCCAGCTAATTCCTAACGATTCTATCCATTACTTTTAATCGTTAGTACATTATCTATTACCTGTATTTTTGGTATACGGTTACTCATTACGATAAATTTAAACTTACAATAATTTTTCTTTTTTTTTTTTTGGTACAATTGAGTGACGTTATATGATGAAAATTGAAATATTCAAAAAATATTAAATTTATTGACAATGTAATGAAATATGAATGAATTTTCTCATTTTGAAACGGATATTTGAAGGGGCGAGAAGTGTTTTTATTAAATAAAATGACCGCAATACATACATACATACATACATACGTTTAAAATACATTAACATATAACAGTTGTTACGTGGAAAACATCATTAATTATATATAATTTAATAAAGATGCTGTGTTATCATCACTTTCCTATTTATATAGATGAGGAATCAATAAATCTCATCAATGGGCGAGGGTGGGGTTCAATGAACTAACATGTTTAACGACAAATGTTTAGTATTCAGGAGAAGTTTCTCTTATTAAGAATTCAAAGGACGAAACTTAAAAGGAAATATTGTACGATGTCAAATAACTTACAGCATTTTATGATCAACAAAATTCACATGTAAGGCCACAGCATTGCATAGTTTAAATGTGTTTTTGATAAGCGATCACAGCCGAGTTATTAAAAAATAAACACAAGCGACTGAAAATACGCGATTTAAATTCATTTCTATCTAAAATATTGTTTGATATAGTAAAAACAGAGAAAGCAATTTCAATCAATGTGGAACTTTGAACAGTTCATACATTTAATTTTTCACAATTTCAATTATAATTTTAATAAAAAATTAAGGTAATAATTTTTCACGAATTCATTTTAGCGGTTAGATGAACGTTATTCTCAATATTACGTCATCCGTGAAGTAAACAATGTGGCTGTTAATCTTTGCGATACTTGTGAAAGAAAATTTAAATTGCCCGTAGCGACGTCCGGTGTGTAATGTATTAATGAATTAGCTTTCCTGAACACATCCGTGTCATAATATAATTAAAATTTTCAAATTATACATCAATTCGTCATTTACGCTTCCGTTATTTTGTACTAGAGCAAAATGGTTTGAAACAGAACGACGGTAGCCATTAGTTATCGGATGTTACTTTATATTTGATTACATTTGTACGTATTAAAAACAGCAACAGGTCAAGAGTCATCTGTACGAATAAGGTGTTACTGTAAAGCAACCGGGCTGATAGCGCCGCGTTGGGCGACCGCCAAGGCAATTTGCATCGCTACCCATTTCGGAACATCGCCAAGTCTAGCCGAACAAAACCACAGAGAATTACCCTCCATTCCAATAATAATTAAAGCAAACATTTCGCATGCGAGACACTCGCTGGCCGTTATGGAGCTTACAAAACATCAACCACTGCGGTCCAGTTGGGTCGCAATTAAGATGAGATGCGTATGTCGGTATATTTGTCTACGCGGAAGAGACGTAACGCTCGCAACGGCTCGCATCCCGTGCTTTTCGCAGATGACAGTTGACTATCTAAATTAATACCTTTGATATTACAAATATCAATAATAACTGAAAGCTCCTCGACTGTTGCTTTAGTACTTCCGCCATTTTGATTTGTTGTAGCGTCCACTAACAAAACAGTTAGTACATACGGAGATTTTATACGTGTTTTTTTTTTTGTTATAAATATTAAAAATACATTCAATACACCATTAACGTTAGCGTTCCTTCTCGTGTATTACCAATATGTTTATTAACTAGGTGGCAAAAGCTTTGAAGTTGGATTGGCTGCCGTCCACCAAACCATTGTACACGGTGACGTCATTAACTATACAACATTTAATTACGTTCCTAATTAATAACTGAATACGTACTATTTCTTTTGTGAAATGAACTTTTTTATACCTTTCGTGGCTTCACCAATTTTTGGATAGGAAATAAAAACAAAAAAATAATCCAAAAAAGAAAACTATAATAATATAAATATTTTTATAACAGACAAAAAAAAATTAATTACAGACCTTAAAAGATTACCCACCAAAGTTTGAGAACAATTTTTTCATTAGTTTCCGAACATAAGCAAGTACATAGTACATATATAAACACCTCTTTTAATCATCCAAATAATTATGAAAATATGTATTTTGTATATGAAATAATAACATTAGATATAGTGGAGTCAATAATAGGTTTTTACGCACGTAAAATGTAATGTAACAATAATGGCAGCGGCGCCAGGCTTGCGCAATGCTATCATTACAGATTATAGAACAATTATATTAGAAACTGTTATGGTTTGGGCGGAGAATTTCGTCTTATCTTCTCATTTGTATGAATAAAGACGTTATTAAAATTAATACAAAGTTGTACGAGTTACTCGAATTTATTTTTATTTTTACGGCCATTGAATAAAATAATATTTTCAAGTAAAAATATCAAAAACTCCGTATCAAACTGTTCCGCTGTGGTATTAATTAAAAAAACGGTTATTTGTTGCTTATGTACCCTATGGAACAGATTTCCGTAAAAAAAATTGTTTATATAATGTCTAAGATTATCGACCCTCTATTACAAAGATTTTAAATTAAATGACAATATTCAATAATTTACTGTTTGAGTCTTTATTGTCGTAGGGTAAAACATAAGAAAATGATATCATGCAAGAGTTTCAAATTTTTTTAATTGAATAAAAAATTGTAAAAAATATAAAGGTCCCAATAATCTAATTATTGTTTAATATTAATAATATGAATTCATTAATAATAATTATCCAGCCATTAAGGGGTTTACCTTTAAACAATAGACAATTGAGCGACTCTTTTCTGCCAGTTATATCAATTTTTATCAGCCAAGTGCTCTCAAGATAAGCGTGATAAGATACGCACCGAAAAATAATGTTATAATAAAATTGATTCTCTTTTTCGCCGGAACAGATATCTATATTATTAATTGATATTACTTCTAGTGCACCTTTCTTGTTGTCTGCGAAATGAGTAGCTTATTATTATTCTTTAATGATAAATCATTGCGATTGTGTAAACAATACTAGATTCCTGATAAATTTTATTATTTGGACGTTACCAAGGAAAATATATTTTCTATACATGTTGTTTTTATCTGAATACAACGATTATCTTCTTTTTTATGACAAATCGGTGCGTTCGATAATTTATCAGCTAAAATTTTCGACTTGTGCCGCTAAATTAAATAAAAAAAGATGAAACATCTGTTCAAGGAAATTTAATAACTTAAATATTGAAATATAATTTCAAAATATTCGGTATATATTGTTCCCGAGAAAGACCAGTTCGGTTATAATTAAAGCAGAATATGAACAGCTGTAAAATGTATCTTTAATTAAGAGAGCGAAGAGGCATGAGGTGTTATATATATGTTAAATGTCACAAGCACCACTACAGAAACCTTATTGCGTACTAGAGCACCTACATTTCCTACTTAACATAAAGAACTTAATTAGATAATCAAAATCATAGTATAATAATCGTGTCGATAACCCAGTGTTACAATAAAAATATATATATTATTTATACCAGGATATGAGCTGAAAACCTTAGAATGCTTCGACTAAATCCTGATATTAATTTTTCAAGACGTGATCTATAAGCAGATTTTATATCGAATATTTTTTTTCTGTATTCGCATAATTTTGCAGACAAAGGCTTACCTCAATGCAAAATGTACGCACTGTGATTATAAACAACTACCATTCTACTTCCACAATAATCTGCTTGGTATTATTATCAACCCCACACACAATAGGCTGCACTTGACTGAATACATTAAACAATGATTTACGTGATTATTTTACAGTAAATTTTAGACCATTTCTTACTTTTTCAACTATTTATAAGGTGAGATAGATCTGTAACTTACTTGAGATAATATATCTGTCCCTCTGGAGTGCGAGCTTGTTCCCATCCAGCTGGTAAAGGTCCCAGTTCATCTGGAATATGTGAAGCGACATCGTAGGATCTCTGTTTTGCGTGTTGATGTGGTAAAGGTGGTTGCTGATTCTGTTGACCCGCAGCATATGTCTGTTGTAAACTAGCTGGAGACGAGTGTGCACGAGAATGAGACACGGGAGCTGTGCCAGTTGCAGACGAAGACCCAAACGCAGAATCAGCCGAATTTTCACGCGAATGAGACACAGATGGCGACTTGGAACCGGTCGACGGCGGGTTAAAGAACGACTTTGGAAGCTGTCGCATACGCAGAGGCACCTGTAGCGGTCGTTTTGAGTCAGGCTTAAGCACTGTGTCGAATAGTGACTGCAAAACCGAGTCAGAATCCTGGTCTACGCGGAGGACCAGGTTCGATTTCTGTTCACCGTCCGAATTGAGAGCCATGATTACGTCGGAACGAATAAATCTCGAAACCGACCTGGCCCACCGCTGTGACACAACACCAGCACACTGCGGGTCGGCGCGGCGCCACCCGACGTATTCGTAGTATAGCGCTCGGTGCGCGACTGACGCACGCCCCGCCCGCGCCGCCGGCTCCCGCTGCCCACGCGCACCCGCGCACCCGCACCGCCCGCGACACCCGCGACAGCGCTACATCCACGACACCCGCGACAAGCGCGCCGCCCGCAGACCGGTCTTCGAGAACGATGCCCCTCAACCCGCTCAGTACTTCTACCTCACCGTTTACCTATAGAGTTATGGTCTATCCTTCACTTATTCTCAACCACAACAAAGAACAAAACCTAAACCATGCCTATTTTTGCTTTAGCAATTACTTACATAGCGTTTTTTATTATTCTAAAATCATGTTACTGATTATAATAATATGTTATATTTGGTAATAATAATATTAACTCAATGTATACATTGGTAATGTTACTAAATATAAATATATCTCAATATAATTTTAACTACGACAATACAAAAAAAAAAGTTTTTTTAATATTAAAGATATATTTTCAAGTCATAATAAAGAATTTATAAATACTAATAACTGATTTTTTAAACTTATTCTCTGTCTAAGTATTGTGATATTTTGTATTGACTTAATAACATTTTAAATTCAACTTATTTTTTTTTTTATTTTGATACTAATGATACAAGATTTAAGAATTATAAAATTAACGAGAATCTTCTACAGAAGTAAAAATAATTAAACCTACGTAAAAAAAGCGTATCTATCGCGATATGCTTAACCACCTGCGTGTGCTTGGTCATAAGTGACATTAAGCAAGTCTATAGCCGAACAGGTATACAGAAAAAACACAAAAGAAAAACCCTAGGCTGTTTCTTAAAAAAAGTAGTAGACAATTTAGAATTATAACAAAAATACGAGAGTGAGTTCTAATAATTTAATTTGATTGTATTTTTATCATTTCTACTTATCTGTAGATTATTATTATATAATATTTAATATTGATAGATTGCATGTTATTTCTTATAAGTTATTTTTTGTTTTATGTTCATATAT